>BJCM01206621.1:0-14306 GCA_018326385.1 Flaveria bidentis | reverse complement strand
ATATATATATATATATGGGTTTTAATTGCTTTGTGCTTTAATGGTTTTGTAATCGACAGGCTGGTTTTCTTTGATTTTTCCACTTTGATAATATTTGGAATCTTGTAATGTATACATTTCCTACATGTCAACTAGGTGTGGAATTTTGACCCACATGCTATCTTCATTATTAATGTCATCATAGACCCCATATATCTAGGGCTTTTCTTTTTAAGAATCAGTCAAAACCTACTTATATGTGTGCGTGTGTATGTATATGTGTATATGTACGCACATTCTTATTTAACCTGATAATAGTTTGGATCTTTTATCAAACTATCGGGATCCACACATACTTAAAAGAAAAATAGACTAAGACCAAAGATTTTCTGATTGAAACCAAAGATCTTGCAACAAAGTTATAAAACCTAACAAATTTCAAACCAAAAAGATAGAATGACACTTTGATGAGATTGTTTATATTTAACTCAAAGCTGATTAACAAGACTAGACTCGTGTATCATCTAACATATATGCACATATTAAGAATATTTTTATTAGATGAGATATATTTGATATATAATTTGTAGTCATTTGTAACTGTTATATTTGTCTTTCTCATAAATATATCATAATGTTAGAATTATTGTATGTTTATATCTCGTATTCTTTAATAAGAATTGAAGATCATCAATTTCTTCCAATGTTTTGTGTTGTATTTGTTTCTATAAAGTAGTATGATATATAGTAGTGTTATTAACGTTTTGAACCGAGCTAGAAATGTATATATCTATAACAAATAACACTTGTTTATATAGTGTTCGACAATAGCCATGAAACATATATATGTCAAACTTACGTGATTGATAACTGCCATAGTCTCATTTACAAACTAAAATTACGATCCACCACATGCTAAATAAGAAGTAAAGAGTTTGTATCTGAGTATCATACATGTGTGTATATAATGATGACATTTTTTTCTATAAAATAAGGCTTAAATCTCATAATTTATATTAGTGTAAATTTACAATAAGATTAGATGGTTGTGTGTTTGTTGTTTAAGAAAAAAAGATAACAAGATTGTAAAGTTTTATATTAAATTATTTACTACATTAAATATCTTCAGTAATATTGTAGCTGTTAAAATCAACCATATATAAATTAAATTAAAGAAAAATATTTCTTCTCCAAAATAATATCCGAACCTTCCTATTCTACCCACATATACTTGGACTCTTCTCATGTGTTCACATATTATATACACAAAAATATCAAGTAGAATTTATTATATGACAAGATGAACTAAAATATTATCATCAAACACCCACATGAACATTTGATATCCCCCTATATATTCATACAAACCCCTTATCCTACCCTCCATTCATAACCTTTTTATTTCTCTCTAGAAATGGATACAAGTTGCATAGATGATCAAACCACAACCAGTGAAACGGTCTCCACCGTTGCAACACCGTTAACCACCAAACTACCGACGGAGATGAGCTTGCACCGGCTCGGAAGCGGAGCTAGCGCGGTTCTTGACCCCGAACGAGGGGTGGAAGTTGAAGCTCAGTCACGAAAGCTACCGTCTTCGAGATACAAAGGCGTTGTCCCGCAACCGAATGGCCGTTGGGGAGCTCAGATTTACGAGAAACACCAGAGGGTATTGTTAATTTTATGTAAACTATAACATCATAGTGTTAATTGTACACACATATATTTTTTGTGCTATCTAGCTAGATATTATGAGTTATGTAATACCATAGATAAAAAGAATAAATCACATGCCTAAAGGGGAACTAGATATGATATAACTAACAAGAAATATTCTCTCTCCTAATCCTCTAGAGTTCAATTATATTGGTGCAATAATGGATAGTCATTTCAATCAAGTTGTTTTTTACGATTCACCATAATTTGTCGGTTTTATGTAAATAAATGTGTTTTTTTAAGAAAAACATGACTTCAACCGTAGTCTAGAAAAAAATAAGCTTTATGATAACACTCTGATTAAAAAGTTCTGGTTTATACTTCTTACAGGTATGGCTTGGCACATTCAACGAGGAAGACGAAGCTGCAAAGGCATATGACATTGCGGTACAACGCTTTCGTGGCCGAGACGCCGTCACAAACATCAGGAAGATTGTCGCCGACAACGATAAGGAAGCCGCCATGGAAGCAAGTTTCTTGAACCGTCATTCGAAGTCTGAGATCGTTGATATGTTAAGAAAACACACATACAATGACGAGCTAGAACAAAGCAAAAGAAGCTGTAGCCTACACCAAACCACTCCTCGAGCCGGGCTAACCAACTCTTCGGGTTTAGGCTCGGTGAACCCACGTGTGCATCTTTTCCAGAAAACGGTCACACCTAGCGATGTGGGAAAGTTGAACCGGCTTGTGATACCAAAACAACACGCGGAGAAACACTTCCCTATTCAGAAAGGAATAAGTTCAAAAGGAGTTCTTTTACATTTCGAAGATAATGGATCGAAAGTATGGCGATTTCGTTACTCGTATTGGAATAGTAGCCAGAGCTACGTGTTAACCAAAGGGTGGAGCCGGTTTGTGAAAGAGAAAAACTTAAAAGCCGGTGATAGTGTGAGCTTTCAGAGCTCAACCGGACCAGATAGACAACTTTACATCGACTGTAAATCAAAAAACGGATCTGGTAACACAAACCTGCCATCCATCCAACCTGTTAAATTCGTTAAACCGATTCAAATGTTACGTTTATTCGGAGTTGACATTTCGAGTGTGAATAGTTATAAAGGTAAGAGAAGTAATACAGAGGTATTATTAGGTTTTCAGGATTCTAAGAAACAAAGAATTATAAATGTTTTGTAGCATTTTGTTATTCTTTTAAGGATGCTTTTGTAAAATATGTTATCATGTGGGGATGACGATGCAAGTTGCAAATACTAAAGTTACATATTTATTTTAGTGAAAAGTATAGCCTGTAAATGACTAAATTACAAAAATGACCTTGTGATGACGTGTCATATCCGGGTAGATATAACGTAAATATTAGGGTTTTTTAAATTAGTTTATAGATTTAAAATAAATAAATGATTTAAAGGTGACGATTTGTACTTGGGAACTTATGTAAATACTTGTTTTCTCGGAAAGGATCATTTTTATAGAATAATCATTTAACCTATATTTAAATACATTATTATTTAGTTGAAAAGTATTCTATCTATCAACATTGTTATCTTTGGACATTTTTCTAGGAAAAATATAACTTTTATAATATTTTGACCATGCTTAATTTGGTAAACTATTTTCTTTCCATGTGTAACGTGGAGATTAGTTAAAGTAATATGATATGTGACACACACACATTTCATTTCACTCATTTATCATTTTTACATATCGTTTTGACGACAATTTGTGGACATTGTTTTGATATATACACAAGCCCAAGTCACTTATCATCATTTTCCTTCATGTACACAAGACTTCGTTTTGCTACTAATGGGATTAAATTTTGAAACTTAGCATCACCTGAACATACTCAAGGGAGAAAGATTTTAGTGTATGGGAGAGTTTGAAGTGTTGATGAAATCAGAATATATCATATTTATTTAGAAACACACGGTAACTGATCATGCAAAATGATGTTTTGTAACGTTATTACTTTGTCATAAGATGAGAACGCACAAATGGTGCTTCATGATAACTATATGTATTTATTACATGTGGTAGAAAATGACCATATTGTGCCTTTACATGAAGAGTTGTGTTGCATTACCCTCTTTTAGGATATCAAAATGACGTTATGCTCATCAAATATCATTCCTAAATCCTAATTACTAAATGTCAAGTAGTTGATAGCACAACCTTCTTGTTCGTCAAATATGCCTGCCCTATTTTACTGATGGGTTTCACATTGTTAACTATATGCTAACATATTATTTTGGGTTTAATATTTTTGCGACTGATATTAATAATATATTGCAGTATTGATAGTTTTTATTGTTTGTTTGTAACACATGATTTCTCAGTATATAGAGCTGAGGGTGTGATACCCTTACTCAATGAACCCTTTATGTAACCGTCAATATATTACACCAAAGCATGCATGATACTCTTAGAAGAATCTACAATATAATTTTACAACCATGATGAGTACAAGTCATAACAAAAATCTGTTCTAAAAGATGTTACACACAAACATTCACTCAAAGGCTCATCATTTCTTTTAATGATTTTTATTGTTTAACCTAAAAATATAATTCACAGCATGTTAGCAAAACTAAAATGAATAGCTTAAGGATTTAACCTTGAAAGCCAAATAATATCATTTAGTCTTACCATGCAACATCATATTTTGGATTTTTCTTCTAAATCAATTTTAGTAGTGATTGTAAAAGCTTATGACATGATTTTCATCAAACTCCTCTCTATCAAATTGATCAAGATTCATTGTTTGATATACCCTCATATTCTTGGTTAGGCTATAATAACTTACTTAACATATGTGTTCTTATCAGTTATCATCACATTGGATTGTTTAAGCCATTGGACAACACCCACATGATTATTTTAGAAGATATTAGTATATCACGTGTTAGGTCTAAAAACCAAATTCCATAGGGTTTAAGTTTGTTGAAGTGGCAAACTCAGCCCCCAAAGTGTGATGCAATGTTAATTTTTACTTTGATTCCAGTTTTGATATATGTTACCATTTAGTCTAACTTTAGCGTCCTTAATTAGATTCATAACAACAGAATTAAAATGAGAAGTTCTCATTTGTAACTATTATACTCTAATTTCTTTGTATGACTAATTTTATGATTTTCTCTGTAACAGCTGTTATAAGACGAGAACTTTGTCAAAAAAATAGTGGATCATAAAATAAACGACAAAGTTCACACTGCTATATTCTTTCTAACATGCATTTTTACAAGTCAATTATTTTATCTGTAAATGAAATTTTAAAACTCCTTTCTTTAGCATGTAGTGTTGTCGTGCTTATGTTTAGCAAAAAATTAATAATGTTAACTTTTAGTTTAAGATTGATGAGTGATCATTTTTAATCATCATTATAATACAAAATAACTTTGAATCTATCTGGCTTACATCACACTTGTAAGGTACCAATTTGGACATACTGATCGCCTATAAACTAAGTTGATTGATAATAAAATTTTAAAAAGTTAGACATCTTATATTAATATGTTTTGGTGAATAAGATTCCTAATTATCATGTCGATGATCTTTACTAAGAAATAGTGAAATACATGTACCATTTGAAATTATATAAGAACACACTTATGTCAAATGTAGAAGCAAAGTGCAAAGATACATTATCTCAGTTGTCTCATTTTCTAAGTCTACTAATTGACATATGTTAATAAGTTATGTGACATGATACAATATATCTACTTTGAATTAACCTAAGTACTACTACAGTATTGTAAAAGAGGTTACAGAATATAGTGCTATCTATAATTTTACTAGTATGATGATTGATATATCTAAAAACTACAAACATAAGACCATCTACACTCTATGTTTGTGGACATTCACGAACGGTCGAGTGGTCGTTTGTCACAAGCATGCCCATTGCAGCGTCATTTTTGTGGATGACTAATTCGTGGGGATGGACATTCTTGGATGGGAGGTCATCCTCCCCTTAATTTTTTTCCTTTGGGTTAATAGATGATGATAATATAAATGTATTAGTTAATTTTAATTTTTTAAAATAAACTAGTATATTTTCGCGAAACGATTTGAAGTTGTAAAACATCATGCTTGGGCTCAGAACTGGTGTTCAGTTGCGGCTACTAACCATAATTGGTAGCCACGCCTAAGCGACAACACCACTCCGGTTATCCCATCACCGCCCTCGGAGTTCATCTCGTCAACAACCGACAACCTGTGTTGTAGATCTGAAAACCCTAAATGGGTATCAGAGGGAGACAAAGGCGAGGGGCAACAATGACAGGTTCACCACCATTGTCACCACCGCTGGTACGACGGTATAACTAATGGGAAGCGGAGAAACGGCAGTCAGGCCGGAGCGGCCACCGCCTCCGCCGTCTCTGGCACCACCAAGCATGCATGTGTATTTTCTATCTCTACAAAGAGTTAAGGCAAGGTGTCTCAGATCCAACAAAAATCTCTCTTCCTCTATCCATATCCCGGTAAAAAACACAAGCATTTCCCTCTTTCTCTCTCTAAATTATGGTGAGAAGAAGAAAACCTATATTTTTCTCTCTTCGTGTTCTGATAATAATGAAAGACTTTAAGCCAAGACAATAGGGTTTAAATATGCAAAATAGAAAACTGAAGTGGCAGATATAGAAAGCA
This sequence comes from Flaveria bidentis, assembly GCA_018326385.1. NCBI lineage: Eukaryota > Viridiplantae > Streptophyta > Magnoliopsida > Asterales > Asteraceae > Flaveria > Flaveria bidentis. The sequence goes on along the minus strand of BJCM01206621.1, from coordinate 8,003 downwards.
ACACAACCATCCTATTCCTTTCATTTGCTTTTTAAACATTATGTAATGTAATGTAATTAAAGACTTCATAACATCAACTTAATAATTTATAAATTTTATAGATATGTTTATGTGTTTTGTATTTAACCAATCATATATTATTTCAACTTAATGTATTATATTTATTTATACGATACTAAAACTACTTTTTTAGAATAAATAAATTAAGTTATGAAAATAAATGTCAAAGTGGTGTAATAACGTGGAAATATGGGAATGTTTTTGAATGATACGTATATTATTTGAGAAATTATGCTTGAAAATAAAGTGGTGTTATCGTGTTGATATGGTAAGTTTGTAAACATGTGTGGGCTTGAATTATAGATGTCTATCAATTGAGAAGACCAAAATTGTGCAGAAAAATGAAATTAACAATATCAAATTTAAAATTGTTGCCAGTTTTGGAACATAATATCTTTGGAATCTAATATTGATGAGTGGTTTATGAAACACACATAATAAAGTTCATGGATGAGCATAAGACATTCATGTGCTGATGGCTTGATGGGCATATATAAAAGCTAGTAAACACGTGTAATATAAACAAAATATTAAATAGAATAAAAGTTATTAATTATAAAACGATATACTAAGATATGATATAATTAGAATTACGTATAATAATAAGTATAAATAATAAATTAATAATCTAAACTTTTTATTTTTTTTGTTTTTTTCAAAGATAAAATAAACATTTTGTTTCAAAATAACATTTTAAAAAATTTTCATTTTTAAAAATTTTCTAACTATAACTTGCTATTTTAATTATTTTTTTATAAAAAATTTACTTTAAAAAATCAATTTTAAAATATTAAGCAAAAATAGTTTGTTTTTTAGAAAAAAATATTTTTATTAAAAATTATTTCTAAAAAAAAGCATCAATAAAAAGATTGCTTTCTTAATTATTAAAAAACATATTATAATGTAAAAATAAATAAATAATATTATTAGTAATTAATTTAATTATTTAATAGGAGAGAGAAACAAGAAAACTTTAATTAATATAAATATGATGTAGACATCCTAAACCCTAAACTCTAAACCCTAAACTCTAAACCCTAAACACTAAACCTTAAACCCTAAATTCTAAACCCTAAACCCTAAACGCTAAACCCTAAACTCTAAACCCTAAACCCTAAACCCTAAACCCTAAACCCTAAACCCTAAACCCTAAACCCTAAACCCTAAACCCTAAATCATTTACCATTTTATTAAAGTAAGAAAAAAATAGAAAACATAAAGAATCTTATACTTTGCATGTCTTTATGGCCGTTATATTTTCAAATACTTTATCTTTATTTTTTTGTTTGAATGTTACGCCTACAATATTTTTTCTAATAATGGGACAAGTTAGCCACATAAATAATTGTTTTTAGTTGACTTGTTATGGTCTTCTATAACAATACATTCCACATCTTGAATAGTCTTTTAAACTAATGTACAAGTACTCGTGACAAAAGTACAAACAACAATGCATTAAATACGTTGTTCAAGGCTTCAAGATTCTAACCTCATATAGAGTCAAGGTCTAAACACATTGCCAATTTTGTATTCCAAGTCAAGATCGACTCCCATGTTCAAGAAAAAAAATCTACAAAAGTATATTATAATTTGATATAACTTTGATACTTTATTAGAAAATAAAAATATATATTATAATGAGGTTCCTACATCTTTCATATCACATCTGTTTTTAAAAATCACTAAGTGTTTTGTATGCGTTAATAACAATTAAAAGGAATTGGATCATTGTGAAGAGCTTAAGACACGGTGGAGTGTGATGCCAACTTAACTTCTTGGTCTTTCTAACACTCGATCACAAGTCTTCAAAAATACATTCATCTCAAAGACCCATTGAAAAAATAAAATAAAAATGACATTCTTTTTTGTCCTTTAGAGGAGGAATATTGCATACCTTGAAGACTATGTGTCGTTATTGTTTTCAATTTCTTTTATCATCACATTTAGAAACGGATGGCATGATGAACTGTTGTTTGGGTCATGCAAAAAGTTAATTAACCTAAGTAGTCAGGATAAGTCAAGTATCGTATCCATGAGAAGCATGTGGTTAGCATTACGCGATTCGTTTGATTATTTAACTAATTTATTAATTAAAACTAAACTATTATCACTTTGGTTGTAAATGATGTGGATGAGAATAACAAAACTAAACAATTAATTTTAAATAAAATAAAACTAAAAGATGATCACACCCGGTTTCATGTATGCGAATGAATCGTGTCAACTATGTTATACCATATTAGAAATCATATAGACATGATTAGTTTGTTATTAATTTTGAAAGGTGATTACTAACTAGATAACGGGTTATTAAATTAGATAGTAAAAAAAACTAACTAATGTCAAACCTAATTAAAGTATTAATAAACATCAATTTAAGATAATGTAATAATAATGATTAATAATTCTAAGATTGATAATTTGATGAACGATTTACCAAAACAATTATCCAAATTGGATCAATCAATGAGAACAAACAAACACATAGACAATAAGAAATGATCAAACAATCAAAGTTTAAATCTATAATAAATAAAAACCAATATAAACATAATTTTATTACTAACCCTACACCCGGGGAATGATCACGGGTAAACTAGCTGCTCGTACTTATGATCAGATCTTCTAATCTTGACGCAGTTGAACGCGTTGTGCGAATGCGCAAAACCAACAGCCGTCGATCCCCCTTATGCCACCGAGCCACCCCCCAAACCGGCCTCTTTTCATGTGGGCCTGAGTTAAAAACATTATTTCTCTTAGTGGGCTTTTAACCCATATGCCTTTAGCTTCTTCTAATTACATGAGTTGCCATCAAAATTCATAGCTTTCGATTTCTTATAAAAAGTCAAGTTTGTTTTGCATTTCAATAATTGCCTGCATTATCTTCCTTTCATTTTTCATGATCTGCACTCACACTAAAGTACCTTTTAATAATAGATCATTACAAATTTAATCACATATTTAACTTAACTTTGATTTACACTTTGATGTTTTTATATTTAAAATTCACTTTTACTTTTAATAAATGTTTTAGACACTTGTCGGTTTTCAAGATTAGTTTAAAACATTTAAACTTTAAACATGAGTTTGTTAGACATGTATTAAGCCTTAAAACATATAACTAAATATAATTAATACCTACAAATTACCCGTCTATCACATAACAAATTGCGAAACCTAATGCACTTTATCAACAATAGCCTCTTTAAAGATCTGCTCCAACCCGATGGTTCCTACATTACTTTAATTGACATTCATCTCTGTCTTCTCATGCACAACCTCAACTACCTTGCTCCCGCATGGGCACCACCATGTAAACTTTTCCCTCCTGTCGATTCTTACAACCTATAAGGTTTGTGACACTAACGTTGTCATTCAAGTTAGTAGTTTGGATTATGATAAGTATTGTAAGTTTATATGTCAATTGATCAATTTAGCTATTTTCACAACAATCTTAAAAGAAAATAGTTTGCATGGTTTCTTTATTATGGCATGATCCTCGTATCTGTGACAATCCTTAAAGTATTATTTAGCAATATGCAAAACTTGATAAATACCGCGTAAAAGCAAACTTCCCATTTCATGATTAAGACATAAAGTTTTAAGAATTTGTATTTTATTAATTTATTTCCAAACTAAAAATATAACCCCTTCCCCAACAGAAAGCATTTTATTGTTCCCAATACAATATTAAGCTAAAAACTTTAAAAATAGTTACTTTAGAAAATTAAACTATTTCAAAAGGAAAACTCCTAAAACTTATTTTCATATGAATCAAGGTTGTATTTAGAGTATACAACAAGCTTTATAAACCATCTACTAGCTTGGGATAAACAATGAAGCATTGTGAGATTTTTAATAAACATAACCATATAGTTATTTAAGTTGCCTCCAAAAAAGCATTAAATTTAGGTCTTTAACCGGATTGTACCTGATATTCATTATGCTGGTTAAATTTAAGTGTAGAATTCTCTACTTAATTTCTAACAAATGATCGATAGATGACATCCTTGTTCCATAGTTGCTTCCTAATTATTGAAATGTAAACTTAAAACTTATTACGGAGCCACTTCATAATAAACTATTCAAAATCTAGTATTTTTACCTTCTTATTATCAATCACCAAGTCCTCAAGAGATTGATTTGAAACATTCAACTTTATGCTCCGAAAGATCTATTTGCATCATCACATCTGATTATCATTAACCACAACCTGTTCCATATATATTTCTTTAACAAATGAGGGAATTAATCTTGCAATAATCTCCACAACCTCTTCCCCATGTTGAAAAGTTAGTGAGTTAGACTTTTCCATTTGTATTTTCAACAATAATGCCTTATGCTTGACACATAAATAGTCAAATCAGTGTTGATATGAAAGAAGGTGTAGTGATAACAACTTATTAATCTTGGACAACATCAAATCTAGTAAGCAATAAATTTCTCCTCCTCATATTGATAAGCATTTAAAAAAGAAATGATAGTTTTGGATTGGAACTTATTTTCATTTCCGACTAGAAAATAGACATTGATTCTCATCATAACATCAGAAAATTTTTAATTGATTTGAGTATCTATAACAATCCCTTTAATTACATCTATTGTCATCCTCGTATGTTGATTGAGAGTATTCATGGTAATAGTTGTTATACTCTTCCTGGTAACTTGAGTATGATGCTTGCCCAAAGTGGCAATCCCTAGTTTCTTCCTTGGATTGATAAATGTTTAGACTAGAATGTCCTTGGTAAGCATTATTTGACTGATAATAGTTTGGGAGTCTGATGAAGGTGGCTAACAATATGAAAATGATGAGTGTAAGCCTTCATATATCCTTGTGTATGCATGTATTTAGAACATCTACTCTAACAATATTCGTACTTTCTATTGAACATTGGACAATTTTGAACCTAATAATAATAACTCCCACAACATATAACTAGATCATTATTTCAACCCCAATCCAGGATGATATTTAAATTCTTGAGATTTAATTTACCCTGCAAAGAAATTAACCTGCACAAACAACTAAAATACCTAAGGTAAATCCAAACAAATATAATAAACAAAAAGAAAATAATGAAAAAAATATATATTTGATTTTTTAAGGTTTAATGTAAATAATAACAAGTCAAACAAATCACATAACAGTAAGCGCATTAGCTCCTTGACAACGACTCTATTATGATGACCTTGATATAGGCACACAAAACTTAATTAGCCTATGTAACTATGATAAGTCAGATATCATATTCATAAATAGTATGTGGTTAATATTACACATCTTGTTTAATTATTTAACTACTTATAAGTTAAACTACAGTTTAACTTTGATTGGATTATGGAACTTATTATAAACGATAAAACAGAAACTAAAAGTTAGTTTGCAAAGAAGAAACTAAAAGATGATCACTAACATTTCATGTAGTCTAACTACCAATCTTGAATTCATATAAACATGAATAGATAAATTATTAATTGCATCACAATTACAAGAACTTGCTTGTGATTATATTGACTTAATTGATTCAAATCAAATAAGAGCACAAATAAGATGTTAATTCTATAATCATCAATTTCAACCTGGAATATTTAATTACTACGATGGTCAATGATGCAAGAAAAACAAAATCTATAGACAAATAATTGAAAAAATAAATTAGATTATTTTAATTACATGAATCAAACCCACAAATCCTAAACATAAAATGATTATAGCGATTCATGTGATTCAAAGCTTTCACGCTTAATTTCACGCTTAAACATAAAATGATTATAACGATTTATGTTTCACGTGCATTATTCAATGTTTTTATGTTTATTTTTCGTTTAGTTTATTTTTTCGTTTTTATTTTCTTTTTTAATACAAAATTTTCCAATGTTGGTGGTTGATGATGATGTGACGTTGATGCTACTTAGCACTTGACAGCCTGTCGATATACTATTTTTCATTATACAACGAACCCGTCAAAGTCATAAATACTCTCGATTAAAATTAGGACGAATTTCCTTTAGAAAGGGGATGGAAATAGCAAAAAGATTAATTGGGTTAGTTGGGACAAAGTATGTGAAGGCAAAGCAAACCGGGGCGGCCTCGGTGTAGGATCTTTAAGTGATTTAAACTTAAGTCGTTTTATCAAACGGTGGTGGCGATTCAAAACTGAAGGAAACCCGTTCTGGAAAAGAGTTTCATCGTTCACAGTTCAAACCGGAATCACCAATTCATTCCTTGCAAAAAAAGTTTCAAGATTGTTACTTGTTTTTTTTTTGCTACCTACAGTTCTTATGCTCACAACTTAGCAACTTGTTAGTTGTTTTTTTTACTGAATAATACTTCTGCCTTTCAAAATAAAAAAAAAATAATAATAAAGGAAAAAAAATAGAATAAGCATCAAAGTGCTAGCTGTATAGATCACTTTCAATTTCTATTTCTGGACCCTCAAACTTTTTACATATGTTACCTTAAAAAGATTACGCATCACAATAATTCACTTGACCGCCCGTGAGTAATTACGAGAACATCTACTCACATTTTTTGTTTTCACTCGGAGAACAGCTAGCACTTTATCACGGACCAACGCGTAAAAAATGACGTTGATAACACAATTACCATAATATATGGGGAAAAAAACTTGGACTCTGTTAATAACATTCAAACCTTATATAAAAAAAATGGAAACACAGGTAACGTCAAAACTTCGGCTCTAACCTGTGCGTTGAAGTAATGTTGATAACATACATAAAATCAACAAGGAAAACAAAAAATGGAGTTATTAATAACAATCATAACTTTATGAAAAAATGAGTTCGTTACAATGCGGTGAGATACTTCAAAACGTAAGAGCAATAACTTCGTCAAAACATAATGATAGTAACTTCGTCATGTATTTGAAACTCTTAAAAAACATTTTAAACTGTTATAAGAATAAAACATACAAAAATTGTAATGGCTTAAAAAAACAAATTGATAAGTATATGATATAAATTGTACTATTGACACAAATGTTCATAACATAGTTGTAAGTTGCGTTTTACATTTTAGCAATTTTGTATTTAACATTTTGTTGAACTTTGCATTAGGCCTAATTTTTTGTCCGTTTATGTTTTGTGGCCCATTCGAATTTGGTTTTGTTTCTTTATATGTTTGTAAGAGATGGGGACAAGATTATTGAAGTTTATTAAAAATCTGTGATACGGATGACAACTTATGACTTCAACTCGTTCTGGGATAAGATTCAATGAGATCCAGCTTGAATATTATTCAAAGATTAGAAAATATTTAAGCATTTTAATTATAGTTATCGTATCTTTTATTTATTTGGTTTATTCATGTTTATCGTTAAAGTTGTTAGGGACTAGTATAAATATTAGGGTTTCGTTTCGTCTATTATTTGTTTTTGTTAATTGAATTAGAATTAAAGAACTTGTGTTCTTGGTATCAATTGGTTCGTTTATCGTCTTTGATTAACTATTTGTTCTTGAGCCATTTGATTGCTTCCGATTCTACATCATTTGGTATCAGAGCTCTTGGTTTGTCAAATGGCTTTGCGTGAAGGCACGTGTTTTCTTGTTCGAAGAGTCGCTGACCGAGGCATCGACAAGAACATTGGTGGTTCACGTGCCCGTGATCAAGGTCAGCTTTTAACTTGCAGATTCGTCGACAGAGGCAACGGTAAAGTTGATTCCAACCCATGGGATTGCAAGATCGAGAGACTCAAAAAACGGGTCCATGATCTTGAAGCATTGGTACCGAAGGAAACTAATCCAGATGGCTACGTCCGGTACGAAGACTTTGGAGAAGAGGAGCATCCTTACGGTACGTGCAATTGTATCTATGATTTCCCTCCTGTGTATGATGAATACGAGGACAAGGAATAGTATTTGTGGGCAACCGCTGGTTTGATTGAAAGACTTGAGCAACACGAGTCGTCTATAACGTCTTCATC
>BJCM01206620.1:0-12625 GCA_018326385.1 Flaveria bidentis | reverse complement strand
AAATCAGGATATCATCAATAAACACAATCACTGATTTATCCAACATCGGCCGACACACACGGTTCATCAAATCCATAAAAGTAGCTGGCGCGTTGGTCAAACCAAAAGACATGACAAGAAACTCGTAGTGACCATAGCGCGTGCGAAAAGCTGTTTTAGGAACATCCTGCTCTTTCACCTTCAGCTGATGGTAGCCCGATCGAAGATCTATCCTTGAAAACCAACTGACACCCTGAAGCTGATCGAACAAATCATCTATCCTCGGTAAGGGGTATCGGTTCTTCACCGTTAACTTGTTCAGCTCACGGTAGTCAATACACATTCTTATGTTACCGTCTTTCTTCTTCACAAACAATATCGGAGCACCTCAAGGAGAGATACTCGGTCTAATGAACCCCTTATCAAACAGCTCTTTCAACTGCTCCATCAATTCTTTTATTTCCATTGGAGCCAACCGATACGGTGCCTTGGCAACAGGTTGGGCACCCGGTATCAGATCAATCTGAAACTCGATCTCACGGTCGTGTGGCACTCCTGGTAAGTATTCTGGGAATACGTCTGGAAAGTCACACACAACCGGCACATCAGACGGTTGGGGTACGGGTGTACCCACATCTTTTACATAAGCCAAATAGGCACTACATCCACGCCTCATAATCGAGATCACCTTCGGAATCGTAGTAACCTGATCACCATAAACCATCATTGAACTACCGTTAGGCCTTGTCAGACGAATCATCTTCTTGCGACACACAATGTTTGCCTTGAAGTCCGCCAACCAATCCATCCCAAGAACCAGATCGAAACCACCTAAGGTCAACACGAACGGTCTACTAGGAAACTTATGACCCTCAAGTTCCACATCACAGTTCTCTATCATCTCAGAAATCTTGGTAGACTTACCTATGGTAGTTTCTACATCAAAGGACGTATCAACACGTCTGCTACTAACAGACAGCTTAGCATAGAAAGTAGTAGAAATAAAACTTTTACTAGCACCCGAATCAAATAACACAGAAGCTAAAGTTTGGTTCACCAGAAACGTACCGGACATGACATCAAGGTCCGTCCTAGCTTCCTCTTGTGTCATGGTGAATGCCTTGGCGCTCGCCCTTGGCCCTTCACCTCCCAGCTTCTTCGCCCCGGAACTCTCAGCTCTTGGCTTCTTGCAATCCCTACTCATGTGACCTTCTTCTCCACAGTTATAGCATTGGACCACACGGCAATCCTTGGCTATATACCTTGGCTTCCCACATTTGAAGCACACATTCAACCCCAGCCTACATTTCCCGCTATGTTCTCTCCCACACCTACCACACTTCTTTATACTAGCACCCGATGCAACCACGCGGTGGTCGTCTACCCGGGCCTTCTTGTTACCCGTCGAGGCATCACCTCGACCAAACCTCTTCCCCTGCCAATTTCGATCACCACCGCTCTTCTTTCCACCTTCAGTCACCACCACTGTCCTCTCATCATACAGTCTCCCTGCCAAATCCACCGCCGACCTAAACGTGCTCGGCCGGGCAGCGATCATGTGCCTGCAAATATCCGCTGGCAAACCTTGAATGTACCTCTTGATCTTTCGAGACAGAGGTGTCACCTGATCCGGCACCAGACGTGCCATCTCGTTGAATTTTGTGGTGTATTGTTGGTGTGTCATCATTCCCGCCTCCAGCTGCAGGAACTCTCTTTCTACCTTATCCATCTTTCTGTGAGGACATAATTCCTTAATCACTAACTTCTTCAGTTCAAACCATCTCATTCTCCTAATGGCCCTGCTACCCTCGGCTTGGACAATGTTGTTCCACCAGCACAAAGTTGAGTCCACAAAAGAGTGGGTAGCGAATTTCACCTTTTGGTCTTCACGACACTCACTGATGTCAAGAACAGCCTCCATTTCCCTCACCCACCGGTGAGCAGCAGCAGTAGTGCCGTTTCCATCGAAAGTAGGGGGCATGTATCTTATAAACGCCACGTAGTTACAGCCTCGTGCTGCCTCCGACGCAGGCTCTTCTTCTTCCTCCTCTTCATCATAAGAGAGCCGTTTTTGGCTCCGGTTGCTCTCGTTCTCCTGAGGTCCTATTCCTCTCCTTTCTTTCCCCTTACCATACTGCCTTGATAACTTCGGTCACCACAGATGGTAAGATTGTCTGCATGACCTGATGAACATCTTCCATAACAGCCTCTTTTATTGAGACTCTTAGATTAACGCTCTCGTCGCCACCCTTAGGATGAGGGGTCTCTGGTTCTTCATGAACCACTTTCTCGACCATAGGGTTGCTCACCTCATTGCCAATCTCAATGATAGCACGCTATCCGAGTCTCTTGCAACCATAGGGTTGCTCACCTCATGGCAACTTCACGATAACATGCTATCCGAGTCTGTTGTAACCATAGGGTCGCTCACCTCATAGCAATCTCAATGATTGCACACTATCCGAGTCTGTTGCAACAATAGGGTTGCTTACCTCATATATGTGCTTGCAAGCCTTTCCTTCGTTCATTCATCGTTCATTAATGCATGCCTTCTTACTTCATGTTCCTCTTTCATTATCTTTCACTTTACGTTACATAATACTTTATTTCATTTATTAACATGACACGTAAAGTCACAGGAAAGATAAACATACATCATAATAAGGAACATATCATACACAATCATCATCATCATATAGGGCAACATCATACATACATAACATGCATAAACATGCAACATCATCATCATCATCATGCCCAACATGCTCTCTAGGGTCTCAATCGTCATCTTACATGAACTTAGGGGGACCTTAACTTACATCTACACTTTCCCCCGAAAGTCAGAAGTTAAACTACACTTCTCCTCGGGTGCAACATCCCTATTCGGGTGTACGGACACCCTTCAGTCGCATGGACTCCATGCGAATGAACACCATGCGAATGAACCAATGCGGATGAACACTCATGCGAATGAACACCCAATCATGCGAATGAACAATGCGGATGGACCTCATGCGAATGGGACTAATGCGGATGAGCACTTATACGACCGGACCTCCAATCGCATGACCTCCATGCGACTGGCCTTTCAATCGTGCAAATGGACCTTCAATCATGCGAATGAACCCCAATCGTGCGAATGGACCCCAATCGCACTCTATTCGGCCGTATGACCTCCATTCGGCCTCCAGTCGGTCGCTTAGCCCTAGCTGATGCAGAATGCAGTTCATCCCGACTGCAGCCAAGGGATTTCGGCCTCCACACTCTTCTAAACCCATTTTAAGCCCAAATCGACCATCCTAAACCTTAGGGATGCATACCAAAACACCATTCAAGCACACACAAACTCACAATCAAGACTCAAACGCATCATACGCATACGTACACATACACATACATAAACCGGTCAAAGATGCACACACTCAAAAACCCGATTTTCAGATGTTTTCCAGCCCCAAATCATTCAAAAATGTTTAAAAGAGGGGTCCTAGAACTCACACAAACGACACCAAGAAGTAGAGCTTCGGTTTGTCTTGCTACACGACGATTTTGGCGACTCGAACTAACCCGAACCGACCTTTTCTCCCTTTTTCTCTTCTTTCTCCCTTCCCCTCTTTCTTTGGCTGATTTGTGAGTGTGGGGGAGAAAGTAAGGGCTGCCCTCTCCCTCATATACTCCCACTCACCCGAATTTCTTTCGTTAGCGAGTTTGGTCCCTCGACTTTGGACTTTATTTCTTTTTCTTCATTCGTCGGCTTCAAAATACATAAATAACCAGGTGTTATAGGATTAGAAGTCATATTTGTTTAGTTGATATGTATATGTTAAAACCATATTAAAGATGTAAATGCTTAACTTTTGGACTAAAACTAGGGTTTTGGTGGTGTTTAGTTGATAAAATTATTTATTTGATTAGTGTTATTTAGGATGAGAAACTAAATTTGTTGATATATGTTTTAAGTTTTGTATAATATATGCTTTAGGTTTCATGAGCTCATTTTAATCACTATGAGCTTAGAAACATCCGCCTGAAATTGATTTAGTAATCAATTTCGGGTTGTCCCCGTTTTGAGACTACTTTTTGAACATTTTATCTCATTTAGGATATGAATGTATATTACTTGATTGTTTGTATGAGAAAATTTTGGTTGTCATTTTCTCTTCGATCCTCGGGTATATATCTCTATATGTATTGTGAATCCAAGGATCGCAATCAGGAATTATCAATGTTAATCTTTGAGTCAAGTCAATGTTTGTGGAATCAACATTAACTTTGTTTAAATGTTTTTAATAAATTCAATATGATCAATATGATCTATATGATTAATGATTAAAACGAACACAATAAGAAGAACACAATTAATATTCAAAAATATTTAAATAAAATGTATTTCATTATAACATGTTAATGATTACAGATAAATAAACAATAAATGAAATAAAATTGGTTTGAATGTATTGATGTTGATGTGATGGCTGCTAGGGTTTGTGTTTGTGTGATTTGATGTTTGGTTGTTTGTGATTGTGTGTCTACTTGTCGTAGTCACCCTCCTATTGATGTGAAAACAAGGTTTCATATTTATATGCACGTGTGTTTCTGTTAAAGAAATACCAGATCTCTTGGGATTTGCACAGCTGTCATGTTGACTTGTTGACTTGAAACACTTATATTATTATATACAAGTGTTTGTAATCCGCATGAATATGGTCTTCCGTAGATGTTTGTTCTTCTAAAGGAGTTTTGTTCTTCCGAAGGTACTTTGTTCTTCAGAAGTATTATGTTATGTTTGTACCTGCAATCATACACAAATCAATTCACATATGGGTTAACCTATATATAATGCATACATAGTAATGAATTACAATGGTTCATTACAAATATTGATTCAAGTTCTAAGACTATACAAAATGATCTAGTCCTATAGTTCCTAGATCTAACATGTATATACTTGGGAGCTTAGTGGAAATGATGTCGAATTTTTCTTAAACAAACAATCATGTAATACACATTCATATATGAGATAAAATATTCAAAAAATGGGTATAGCAGCCTACCCTTCTAAATCTAAATCTGTTGCCTTAATTTTTATTCATGTTTTTTTGATAAATATTCATCCACTTAAATCCAAAATTATATAGTAGTCTTGTAATCATGTCTGTCGATAAAAGTTGGCTTCTTAATCCGAACCGTAGATCACCTTAGTATCAGCAAGGACTCAACTCTTTTATTGATATGAGTGAAAAAACATATTGACAAATATGGCTTGATTGGATGTTCGTGTAGGAAATGTCAGAATACCCAATTATTAGGATGGGTTAAAATGAAATAGCATTTAGAAATATGGGGCATGTGTCAGACGTACAAGAATTGGATCTATCACCGTGAAAGTTTAATTCCTGAAGTTGTAGTTGTAGATGATGTTGAGCCAACAAATGAAATGGTTGACGTCTTCGAAGACGTTATGGAAGAGAGTAGCGGTGTCCGTGATAATTTTGAGGACTTGTTAGATGAAGTCCAATCAGAATTATATCCAGATTGTACCAAGTTTTCTTCCCTTGACTTTTTAGCAAAGCTTATGAATATTAAGGTGAAAAATAAATGGACCAATAGCTCTTTTGATGAGCTCCTTGAGTTTTTGCAGTCTTCACATCCTGAAGGTAACAAAATTCCCTCTTCTAACTATGTAGCCAAGAAGACATTAAAGAAGATTGGTTTAGGGTATGAGTTGATACATGTGTGCAAATATGATTGTGCTCTTTTTTGGGCAAAAAACCTATTGTTACAAAATTGTCTAGTTTGTAACGAGATTCGCTGGGTCGATAAAAATACAACGGGCAAGAAGCTACCACACAAGGTGTTACGATGGTTTCCTTTAACCCCTAGACTACGAAGTTTGTATTCTTCAAGGCACACGGCAAAAGATATGATTTGGCATAATATTGGACGATTAGAAGATGGTACAATGCGTCATCCTATTGATGGTTCTTCACGTAAAGATTTTGATATAAAGTACCCTACCTTCTCGAGAGAACCCCGTAACGTCCGCCTACGACTTGCAGCTGACGGTTTCAATCCATTTGGTAACATGAGTTCGGCTCATAGCGCGTGACTTGTTATACACACGACATAGAATCTGCCTCGATGGCTATGCATAAAGGAGTCCTCATTCATGTTGTCATTGTTGATTCCTAGTCCTAAATCCCCCGGTAAGGACATGGATGTTTTTCTTAGGCCGTTGGTGGATGAGCTTAAGCAGTTGTGGGTGTCAGGCGTACGTACTAAAGACATGGCGACAAACACATTTTTCACAATGAGGGTGGCTTTGTTATGGACTATAAACGAATTTTTGGCTCGTAGTAGTCTATCAGGTTGGAGTGGGTAGGGCTACAAAGCATGCCCGACTTGTAACGAAGACACTCCTTCAATGTGTGTCACAAATAAAGTTGTTTATGTTGGTCGTCGTCGGTTTCTAGATGCCAACCATGAATGGAGAACAAGTTTGGACTTCAACGGAGAACCCGAGATAAGAGCCCCTCCGAAAAAATTAAGTGATACTGACATAGAAACTCAACTTAGTCGGCTACGCCACCGTTTACCAGGTAAGCATCCTAATTGTGGAGGTGTTAAATCAAAACGGGAGGAGTATGAGTTAAATTGGTCCAAGCGAAGAATATTTTTTGAACTTGAGTACTGGTCTTCTCTACAGTTAAAACACAACTTAGATGTGATGCATATAGAGAAAAATATGTGTGATAGTTTGCTAGATACTCTTCTAATGAATGAAAAAAAGCAAAGATACACCAAACGCACATGTTGACTTGAAGAATCTAAATATTCGGAGTAGGAAGTAGTTGGAGAAAAAAATGGCAAATGGTATAGCACCCACCCAAAATACTCATTGAAAACCAGTGATCAAAAGTTATTTTGTGAGTTTATAAAGAATGTAAAGCTACATGATGGGTTCGAATCTAATATCAGCAAGAGAGTGATAGATAACAATACTAATATTACTAGGTTGAAATCTCATGATTCTCATATTCTCATGCAACGTTTGATACCAATTGGTGTTAGAGGTTTTTTGGCCATAGATACTTATACACCAATAGTTGATCTATGTACAATTTTTAAGCACATTATTTTTATATTTGTTAGCTAATTTATATATAACACATTATTTTCTTAGGTTTATTCGATGAAAATATAAAATTCTTCAGATTTTCACTTAGAGTTGTATGCTCTTTCAATGGTTGCGGACGTAAAAGCCTATAATTACACTGCTTGCATAGTCAACGGTGTTAGGTTTATGGTACTTGCACGTGACACACAACGCACAACATAAAACTCCGGTGTTTTAGTGGAGGGTGAGAATGGTGAGAAATATTATAGCCAAGTTGAAGAGGTTATTAAGTTGTGCAATGCAAACAGGTATTCCATGATCCTATTTCATTGCAAATGGTTTTATACTCGAAGGGGTGTTTCATACGACAATAATATCACCAGTATCAACACCGAATGCGAATGGGACAAAGATGATAAACTCATATTTGCTTCCCAAGCTAAACAAGTGTTCTACATCCGAGAACCTTCTTGGAGAAACCAAAACAATAATAAGCGGTGGGTCGTCGAGAATGTTAATCATCATAAAATTTGGGATCGACCGCCATCCAATGATTGTGTCATGGAAAACATTCAAAATGTTGATAATGACTTAACAGAAGATCTTGACGTTGTTCTTAATCATTCTTCATCTAATAGTGTACTTTTCATTGACTTCACCCTATACTTTCAAAATATTCCTACTTAAGTAGTCGATGACGAGACTACAAGTGAAGTTAATCCACCAAATGTTACTGCTAATGTGATGTCTGAAGACGAGGGTGATTATGATGAAGAGGATTTTTATTATGACACTAAGGGGTCTGACAACGAGACTGAAGTATATGAGGAAGACTCAGATTAAAAGATTTGTTACAATTTTTATATGTATATATTTCATATAAAACTTTGTTTGTATTTTCATGTTGTAGTTAATAACTTTATTCTTATAATTTTTATATTTTATAACTTTTGCAGACATGATATCTTTTTGGATTGCTTTGGTATACCTCATGGCTGATGTAATGAGCCATGCAGGTGATGGCGCGGAGGATGCACCACTTCCTCCTTTTGGCAGGCCCAGAAGCCATCAATTGGATGCTAGTATTATATATTCTTGTTTATTCAATTATTATTGATATATATTGTAAGTATTGATTTTTATTACAAATGCAGGTTTGCCTTCCCGGAAAACAAGTAGGAAGGCAAAAAATAAAAAGTTACAGCAAGAGTTGGAAAAAAGGGGGACCTTTATCTCTTCTTTTTGATAGAGCTGCCATGTATACCCCAGTCGGTGAACTTAATTATATGTTTGTTCATGAGGTGTGGATATACATGGATGCTAATTATCCTTTTAATGTACGCTCATATGCTAAGAAAAATGCATTGGAGGAGCATATGATGGTAACTTTTATTTGTTTTATGTTTATTTTTCGGTATTTATTTAACTAAATTCATTTTATTTAACTTAAATGTAGCGACGCTTTGATTTTGATGAGATTTTGTGAGATCGTGAACGCGCTCTGATTGAGGGTGGCATTCGTTCTGTGTATCTCAAACGATTCAGAGATCGATAAAACAATGTAAAAAGACACTTTGAGCGTGTTGGAGGATATGAAGATGTGGAACAAGCAGGGCTCAATCCTCCAAGAGGAATGAATCATGAAAATTGGAGGAAAAAATTGATTTTTTCTTAAGTGACGAACATAGAAAAGCCTCATCATCAAACAAAGCAAACCGCCAACTACAACAATACACTAATCATGGGGGGACTGCTTTGTTAGTAGTTATTGTTACAATAAGGTAATGTTTTAATTATTTGTATGTGTATTGTATACACGCATTTATTTAATATATATATACTTATAAATGTTAAACAATATAAGAGCAGACTTGAGTCATTTCAAAATGCTCATACCAGTAAAGATGGGACATTTGATACTGAGATAGCAGAGCAACAATATGTAACTTTTATATAAAGTAGAGTTTTAAAATATAAAATATGGGACCTTTGTGTGTGTATATATGTATATATATATATTAAATTACTTTTTGTTAATTAATATAGAATCAGCTCAAAGGACAGTTTGATGAGCTAAGTTAATCCCAAAACGAAGAAAATTGTTCATCAACGCCAAATGAGGTCGAAGTTTTTAGTCGGTTTTGGGAGAATGCCGCGGACATATTAGAGGGATTGGGCGTAAACCGTCTTCATCTGCAGGGTCGAGTACGTTTGTCAATGAGCCGGAACAAATACCTCAGTCACTTTCAGAGGTATTAAAGTTATATAAGTTGAACGGGTCAAAATAGGTGAAAATGGGTAAAAATAAACTTTAATTGCTTAAACTTGAAGGTGTTAAGTGTATCATTGTTGGTTTATCTTAAAGGGGTCGAAATGGTTAATTTAAGTTAAATTATGTACATTTTGGTTGAAATAGGTCAAAATGATACAAACACACTTGATATAGTTAAAACCACGTTAATTTGATTTAAAACGGGTCAAAATGGGTAAAAATAAACTTTAATTTCTTAAACTTGAAGGTGTTAAGTGTATCATTGTTGATTTATCTTAAACGGGTCAAAATGGGTAATTTAAGTTGAATTTGTACATTTTGGTTGAATTGGTTCAAAATGATACAAACACACTTGAGATAGGTAAAACCACGTTAATTTGACTAAAAACGGGTCAAAATGGGTCAAAATAAACTTTAATTGCTTAAACTTGAAAGTGTTAAGTGTATTATTGTTGGTTTATCTTAAACGGGTCATAATGGGTAATTAAGTTGAATTATATATATTTTGGTTGAAATTGATCAAAATGATACAAACACACTTGATATGGTTAAAACCACGTTAATTTGACTTGAAACGGGTCAAAATGGGTAAAAATAAACTTAAAGTACTTAAACTTGAAGATGTTAAGTGTATCATTGTTGTTTTATCTTAAACGAGTCAAAATAGGTAAATTAAAGTTGAATTATGTACATTTTAGTTGAAATGGGTCAAAATGATACAAACACACTTGATATGGTTAAAACCACGTTAATTTAAAACAAGTCAAAATGGGTAAAAATGACTTAAAACCACGTCAAAATGATACAAATACACTTGATATAACTTATAATGTATGTTTTGTTTTGTACGCTCACATTGCAAGTCTGTTTCAAAATACGAACTTTATGTCTCAAATGACTCAACTTATTTCCTCTCAAAAGCTAAACAACAAGCTGATGAAGATGATTCGGACGTGGAAAATGAATAGGATAGCGGTTTAAGCAGTTTAAGCAGTTTAAGTTTGTGTTAACGACGGTTAATATTGAAGTTAAACAATGTATTAGCATACTTAATTAGTTAAAATCGTAGTGGACTTCTTAATATTATTTGTATGTGTATGTTGTGTTATTGCACTACTAGAAAACTCCTCTGTTTGCTACGCAAATTTGCGACACAAAATTTGTGTCGTAATTTCCGACACAATTGTGACACATATCCTACAAAAACTAAAACCCTACATTTCCGTCAAACTGTCAACAAGAAAGCGACAAAAATTTATGAACTCCAGCTTTTGTCGCAAATGCGTAGTAAAATTACGACACAATTCCGACCCAAGTTAATTAAAGTTGAATTAGTAAACGACTTCGTCGCAAATGAGTAGTAAAATAAAATTAATAATGTTGCACTTATGTTATTATTAACTCTATTTTGTTTGCTTTCTATTATTGTTATTATTATTATGAAAAAAATAATAAAAACACTAATAATCATACATTTTGTCGCAAATGCGTAACACGATTTGCTACAAGTTTGAAACGCTATATATTTTTTTATTGTTTTTTGCATGTTATTATTATTATTTATTTTCTCACACTCACATATATTATCCTCATTATAATAATAATAATAATAATAATAATAATAATAATAATAATAATAATAATAATACGTATTTTTATTAGTAGTAGTATTATTATAAGTAAAATAAAAATAACACTGCGTTGCAAATGTGTCACAACTTCCGACGCATTTGCGACAAAATACGAATAAACATACTAATATAAAACAAGTAATTATAGTAAATAATAATAATAATAATAATAAAAGAGTTACTAGTAGTTATTATGTTTTTGCTATCATAATACTATTCATAATACTATTCTTGTTATATTATTATTGTTATTTTTATAATTATGAGTGACTGCGACACAAATATGTCATTATAACCATTTATAACGAAACGTAAAGTATGGTATGAGATGTGTAGTACGATATTTCATATTTCCTTTACAATTGCATTGTGTCGCAAATGTGTCACACTAAGCGACACATTTACGACAAAACAATCAATTTGGTCACAAATGTGTAGCAAATTGCTTCGCATTTCATACACATTTATCATAATGCTATGTTGTTTTTCATTTTTTGAGTCATAAATGTAGTTTGTTTTCACCTTTTTTTCATATAACTTTATTATAAACTAATTATGTTTATTTCACAAGCTTACACGTATTATACACTTACGTACCTATGGGTAAACTATCACGTCCTATTGTCATGAATAACCTTCAATTCAATTACATGATCATATAAACATGAATGAATCTATTTGTGTACATATTGAGGCACATACAACACACACACACACACAAAAACACAATAACATAGACACATACACACACCAACACTATCACACACGTACAAATACAGATTGTAAATACATACACAAACACACGTGCCACGTATATCTATACACACATAAAAATATATTGTGATTTTAAAAATAATAAATAATATAGATAATAATAGTCATCAACAATAATAAAGTCAAATTAACTCTATTATTAATATCACTCAAAACAATAATTAATTTTAAGTACTATTAATAAATGAAAGTTAAATTGCGTGTCGCAAATGTGTAGAATTTTATGGCACATTTGCGACGATAGTAATATTAACAAATAATATTTAAAAAGAGTGTCGCAAATGTGTAGAAGAGTGCAACACCTTTGTGACGGAAAATAATACTAATAATATAAAAAGCCCAAAATACGTACGCATTAATAAACATGTCGCAAATGTGTAGAAGGGCACGACACATTTGCGACGGAAAAAAATTTTAATAATTAAAAAAACCAAAATACATACAAGCTAGAAAGTTTGTCACAAATACGTAGGAAAAATGCGACGCATTTACGACAAAAAGTAATAAACACGCGGATCTTTTTACCTACCCGTTTTCATTTAGGGTTGTAATATATCCCATTTTCCATTCTATCCCCAAGCCTAAACTGCTGTGACATCCGTCACCTTAAGGTTCGTCAATTAACATAATTAACCAATCAACTTTTTCTTAACTATTCTTCCACTTCTTCATGAACTCCTGTTGTGGAAATCATACTTGCTTTATTACCCTGGTGCTTGTACTTCCTTCGTGAACGTGTGCTAAACCTATACCTTTTACAAATTTCATCACCATTATCACTAAATATATCATTTTTATTTATAACCATTGTCATTAATAAAACCATTTTAAGTTATCAATTACCATTAAACA
>BJCM01206619.1:0-19032 GCA_018326385.1 Flaveria bidentis | reverse complement strand
AAATACCACATCGCACGTATCGGAGCAGTTACCAAAACTGAACTCCCACTGTGTCTATAGTCCCTCATGATATCCGTCGTATATATTGCACAAATCGCACCAACCAAGTGGTCACCAAGACCGACTCCCCCTGTGTGTGTGTGTGTGTGTGAACTCGTAGGGTTTATCCAGAATCGCACGCCATCTCATGGGTTAGCCAAAATCGGATGCTACATAACCCACATGAGGTAGCCAAAATCGCATGCTACATAGCACACAGTAAATACCACATCGCACGTATCGAAGCAGTTACCAAAACTGAACTCCCTACTGTGTCTATGTTCCCTTATGAGTTAGCCAAGATCACCCGCTATAATACACACACAGTTGAGCTAACAACTCTCAATGAGTTGTGAACCTCCCTTCTTTCTCTTGCAAGCCATCCTTACTCTCATTCATTCGTTCATGCTTGCATTCATACATTACGTTCCTCTTTTCATTATCTTCCACTTTACGTTACATAATAATTTCATTACATTCATTAACGTTCAACGCATACCACGGGAAGACAATTGTACATGATAATAAGGAACATAAAAACATACAACATCAATCACACAAGGCAACATCGCACACCCATAACATACATCATGCATAACATACAACATGCACAATCACACACCATCAAACATCACAAGAATCACGCGCATCACAACATATAACCATACAACATCACACATCATCATGCGTCACATCGTCATCATCAACTCGTCATCATACATCATCTTAAATCATCCATGCCCATCACATCATCTACAACCCCAAAGGTCTGAGCCTACGTCCGTACTTTCCCGAAAGTCAGACAACACACTAAGGTCATTCGGGCGTATGGACCCTATTCTGTCGTATGGTCTCCCATGCGTATGAGAAAACTCAGTCAAATGGACCTCCAGTCGCATAACCTCCAATCGCATGCTTCCCATGCGAATGAACCTCAATCACATGACATCCGGGTGTATGGACCTCAGTCGCATGACCTTCATGTGAATGGCCCTCAGTCGCACACCTTTCGTGCGTATGGACCTCAATCGCACGACTCACATGCGTATGGACTCCAGTCGCATGACCTTCAGTTGCATGACCTTCATCCGCATTTCATTCAGTCGTATGACCTTCATCCGCATTTCCTTCAGTCACATAGCCCTCATGCGTATGACCCTCAGTCGTACTACTTTCGTGCGAATGAACCTCAGTCGCACACCTTTCATGCGTATGGACCCAGTCGCATGCTATTCGGACGCATGGACCTCTATTCGGTCGCCTAGCCCTAGCTGATGCAGAATGCAGTTCATCCTGAACTGCTGCTGCCAAGTTCGACCTCCAAACTCTTCCAAACCTCTTTTAAGCTCAAATCAACCATTCTAAACCTTAGGGAAGCATACCACGACATCATTCAAGCACAACCAAGCTCGAAATCAAGCCCCAAACGGATCATACACATACACATACATACATAAACGGGTTTACACCCAAATACCCGAAAAATGGTTTTCAGATGTGCTCCAGCCCCAAAATCATTCAAAAACGTGTAAAAGAGGGGTCCTAGAACTCACACAAACAATCCCGTCGAGTAGAGCTTCTGTTTGACCCGCTACATTTCGATTTTTACGCTCGAATCCACCCGAACCAAGTTTTTCTCCTCTTTTTCTCCTTTTCTCTCTTCTTTGGTTGAGTTTTGCAAGAATGGGGAGGGTGTGGGCTGCCCTACCCCTTTTATACCCCCACTCATCCAAATTTCTTCCCGTTTTGGCAAGTTTGGACCCTCGACTTTGGACTTTATTTCTTTTCTTCTTTTGTCGGCTTCAAAGAAAATTTCTGGGTGTTACACAGACTACGCATATCAATTTGAAAACTAAGTCATTTACACAAAGTTAAGATGTGGATGCCAATCAAGATCGGTCTAAAAGTTCCCATGTATATGAATGATAAGGGTGATGTTGTCAAGAAGCCACAAGTGTTGTGGGATGACAAAAACATGAAGAATTCTATACTTCATAATAAGGATCATGCATCAAGAATCATGTCACTATCTATTGAAATTTATTAAGGTTATCAAAGCTTTAGGGGTGGTAAAGTCTTATAGGATGCTTTTGAAAGTCAACTCATGGGCAATAAGGACATGATATGATGGAAAGCCAGAAAGACATATTGAATCACAAATTAAATATATATAATCAAAAAATAAGTGAAACTTTAGAAACCTAAATTAGTCTAATTGTGTTCTACTTGAAAGCTCTAATCAATCACCTATGAGGCTACAACTGTTGTATGTCTTAAGTTGGTAGATGTATAGGGACGTTGATAGTTTGGGGGTTATTTAAAGTTTGATGAACTTGGGGGAGATGGGTTTGACTTAGGTGCTTTGCATTCTTTGGTAGAATGTCCCAAGTGGTTATAGTTGAAACACTATACTTCATTCATGTCAAATCCAAAACCTGATATTCTCTGCCTCAAATACTTTCATCCAGTTCTCTGCTGAAACTGTTTGGCCCTGAAGGTAATCATGGCTATCTGATACATGATATCCATTTCCTTAAGATCATCTAGATGAATGCATTAGAATGTTCTTCAAAGAGTTGAAAGAAGTTTGCATGTTCATTAACAAAGGCTGAGTTTGAAGAGTAGGTTTGTGAAAAGGATGGTGAGGTTTGTTGATTCCATTTGCTGAAAGATGGTGATGGTTGAGTTTCAGTAGTTGGAAATTCAAGGTAGGTGATCATTGGTACTTGATGATTCACCATGGGAATTTTATAGGCTTGGCAGTGAGAATAGGAGTGAAAAGGTTCATGAATATGTGCCATAAGAGTTGATGACTGTGAGGGGTTGATGTAACATCATGAATTTTTAAAAAAATAGAAATAAAGAATTAAAGTGAAGAAAAAGAGAGAAAATTCAATTTAACCCAAGTTGAGGGGTTAAATGTGTAAAAAGTACAAACTATATATTATTTTAAAAAAAAGTAACATGGCCACCCATGTTATATTATTTTCACCTTTTGTCTATGATTTTAGAGAGAGAAAGAAGAGCAGAACTTCAGGTTTTTGAAGAGGAAGAAGTAGAAGTCGAATTTAAGGTATGAATTCGATGTTTTGAGGTGTTTGATTGATTTTCAGTCTCGGGTTTATGCTTATGTGTGTTTTGTGTGTTCGTTTGTGTGTTTTGGTGGATTTCTAGGTGTTTGAACTCATAGTGCATTCGGGTTTGAAGAATTCATTTACAAAAGTTGTCAAAGGTGAGTTCTAGATCCCCACTTTTACATATTTTAACTTGTTTAGGGCTGGAAATGCATTTTATAACGTTTTATTCATTGTGGGTGTGTGTACCTGTTATGTGAATATGTATGTGGGTGGGTGTATGTTTGGGGTATTTTATGATTGTGTTCATGTTTGTATGCATGTTTATGAAGTTTTGAATGTTAGAAACTGGGCTATGAGCATGTTAGAACCGAATTTGGGATTGAAAATGATGTAAGTGGAAATTTAGGATGTTCATGCGTCCAAATAGTACCCATGCGCCTAGACTTGTGCCTAAACACCTATGTTTTTTACCCATGCGCCCAACTGCCAAACGCCCAAGTGACCATGCACCTAAATCAAGCTCATGCGCCTGTATAGTGTTCGTGCACCTAGGATGTGCCTAGATGACTAAGTGTTGGGCTTACGCCCAAATAGTGCCCATGTGCCTAGCTTTCCCCATGCGCCTAAGTCTCCATGCGACTGCACAATACTCATGCGCCTGCACAGTACCCATGCACTTGCATAGTGCCCATGCGCCTAAAAGACTTAGAATTATTTCTGAAATAAGAAAAAGGAAGCTTTTTAGGATATGACTTGGGATGTCCTCGGGGGTGATGTATGATGATTATATGATGTTATGTGATGTTGTATGATGTTGTATGATGTTGTATGATGATGTCACGTATGTTTGTGTTATGATTTCTTTATGTTCCTTATTATGCATATTTTCGTGGCTTTGCATGGTATGTTATTATCAATCAATGTAAAGGATTATGTAATGAAAGCGGAAATCAACGATGGTGAAAAATGGAACATAATGAAGAATGAATGAACGGATGAAACTATTGCAAGCAATACGAAAGGAGGTTCACAACTCATTGAAGGGTTGTTATCTCAATTGTGTGCAGTTTAGCTAACCCATGAGGATGCACACAGGGGTCTAATCCTTGAAATTGACCAGATGTATGAGACCTTTGTCGCTTGCTTTGGTACTGGTGCCACACTTGTGCATGATGTTAGAAGTCTATTTATAGACTTCGGCCTAGTACAAGCACTTGTACATGATGTTTAGGGTATAGCACATGGCATGGTCCGGATGAAAAGTAAAAGGTAATAATGAATGTACGAAATATACAGTAAGGAAGATAATGAATGAGAATGAATGATAGCGATGACGTACAATGATGAATGGATGAATGTTATCGAATGATGACGAATGATAATAATAAGATTATCTATGTGTACTTATGATGTATGATCGCGTATGAAAGTAATGAACGGTTTTAAACATAAGTAAAGTATCATATTTTTATAAAACTAGAACTCACACAACAACGTTGACTTTTTATGTATTTTTAGTTGGTAGGTAAGAGTTGCTGAGGATGGCACGAGGGCAACTACTTGGCTAGTTTTGGATGACATCCATTTTATATTATGATAATGTTTTTGTGATGTAATGCAACAAATGAATTTTGTAACCTAAACAATGATGCATTATTTTTGCAAAAACGATTATTAATATATGAAATATTTGCTTAGTTATTCTGCTATAGTATTTTAGTAAATGTTAAAATATGCTTTATGTTTTATGTGCGATGATTATCAAATTGTAAGTGTCCTAAGAATGGGGCCTTACACTTGAAGATCTTTCAAATGATTCTTCATCTACATCCATCTCCATCTAATAAGCACCCAAAATACCATATAACTCCTCAAGAATCATTATCTTTAGATTCTTAGTTTTTCTGATGGATATAGTGTAAACTGTTCATGTCTTAGGTAGGGACTTCAAGAAATTTTTAAGAACATCAATATTTTCCATCTTCACTCAACCTTCATCTAGAGAGTCTAGCAGTTCAACATGTCTTAGATATATGGCAGTAGGGCTGCAAACGAACCGAACGAACACGAACAAGGCCTTGTTCGTGTTCGTTCGTTAAGAAATAAACTTGTTCATGAGCTGTTGACGAACACTTACCGAACGAGATTTCTTGTTCGTGTTCGTGTTTGTTCATTAAAAAAATGAATATGTTCATGAACTGTTCACGAACACTTACCGAACGCAAATGAACACAAACAAAAGCAAACGAACACAAACAACTGTTCATGAACATAACGAACATAAAAAAACTCATAAACACAAACAAATACAAATTATTATAGATTTATTTTATAATAAAATTTATATTTTTTATTACAAACATTACACAAAATTAATAAAAATAAATAAGTAGTTAACATAAATACCAAAAAATGCTTGATATTATAGTCATAAAAATAACTGACACATTAATTAAAAATATACACAAACACCTTAACGAACATAAACGAACACATTATCGAACGTTCATGAACGAACATAAACGAACACATTATCGAACATTCACGAACATAAATGAACGAACGCGACTTGTGTTCATGTTCGTTCGTTTAACTAAACGAATGGAATTTTCTTGTTCATGTTCGTTCATTTACTAAACGAACGAACATAAACGAACTTTCCGCCGAACGGTTCACGAACTGTTCACTGAACGTTAAGTTCGTTTGAAGCCCTATGTGACAGTCATGCTTTATGTTTTATATCCACCGTCACCGTCACCACCACCTTCACAACCATTATTGGCCACCATCACTCACTGATGTCACATCCAAAATCATCATTAGTCTTCAACAGCCATCATCCTTGGATCCATCAATTATGATGACTTCATGATGTTGGCATTTACAGGAGAGCAAATTCTTGAAGCTTTAAGGGTTTATGTGGAATATGTTATCATAGGTGATGGAAGCTACAACTATAGTGACATTAGACTAGCTAATGGTGTAAGAGCATAGTATTTGATCGCAAAGCAAGTACATTTCTTTCTAGAACTTTTGATGAAATGATCAAATAAATTACCCTTACATTCAATACATATGACTTGATTTTTAATAAGGATATGTGGAGTTCGGGAAAGGGGTTAGAGTTAATGTGGGGATGGGGAGGGAGATAGTATATGTTATTTAATTTTTTTTTGTAATAATGAAATGATCATATTGCCTTCATACAACTTGCACATGATTGACTAAACCAAATAATTTAACACCCACTATTGAAATTATTAGAATTGTAACAAAATAGAAATGTAAAAGAAAATTTTTATTATTTTCTTAGTTTAAGAACAAAATTTATAATCTATAGTTCCCAATAAAACCAAAGGATGAAACATATAATTTACACTACAATATAATTACACATATTAAGCCAGAAATCTTTCTTAACCTTTATATGTTACATACTTTTCTTTATCATAACTCTACCTTAGAATATAAACAAATTTTAAGATGTTGAGTAATTAAGAAATTAAGAATGAAAGAAAGAACTCTATATAAGCTGAAAGGACTTTAGCAAATATAGAATCCACGTTATCGAAAGGATGATAATATAAAGTATTAAGAATAGCATATTAATGTTAAATTATCATATTATTACATTACATAATATGAGAAAACAATATAATGAATAGGGAAGTCTGCGTTTTTTTTATTTTGGCCACTAAGTATTTTTAAAATTTTGGTGTATAAGAGTGAATTGCATCTATGCAGAACTGGTGAATATGATCAATGCAACAGTTTCACAGTCTTAAAAGAGTTAGAACACTTAGCAAATCAAATAGGAAGCTGGCTTATGATGAAGCAAAGAACACAAGTATAGAATAGAACAAGAACAAGATAATATGATTTTCAAAAATGATGCATATTGCTCTTAAATTCTTACAAAGTGCTACAAAAATCAAAGTGAAATGATAAGTATTTGAGACACTTTATATTAAATCCTACAACCAGTCATA
This sequence comes from Flaveria bidentis, assembly GCA_018326385.1. Classification (NCBI taxonomy): domain Eukaryota; kingdom Viridiplantae; phylum Streptophyta; class Magnoliopsida; order Asterales; family Asteraceae; genus Flaveria; species Flaveria bidentis. Next base: position 11,927 of record BJCM01206619.1, on the reverse strand, counting down.
CTTTGAAGACCAACTGAAAACACTAATCTTGACAACAAGATTGATGTAAAGACAAAAGGTAGATTGTTTTTTACTAGTGACTATTACATGTCATAGCTCACAAACTTATCTAATACAAAAAAGATAAAATATGAAAGTAAAAAGTGTCAGACTTAAGACCTTAATCTACAGTTTGACAAAAGTATGGACTTTTCACCAACTCATCTAAGTTGTCGAGTCTTCAGAGGTGGCAACAGAAAGTAGTCGGCTTTCGTCAAAAGCTGATTTAGAAAAAAACATGTCTTCTCTGTCTTCAGAAGAAATCAGTCTTTAAAGCTTTGGAAGACTTCATCTTTGGCTTCAGAAGATTTGGTCTTTTGGATTCAGAAGATTTGATACTTAGCATAATTCGCTTAGTTATATCAAATCTTCCAAAATAACTTTATTGTACTTCACATGCTGAGAGTTTCTTGGTTGCATCAGCCTCTAAGTGTAATCCTTGGTTGCATTAACCTCTAAGTGTAATCCTAACAATCCGGTAGTGCGAAACTGATGAAGTGGGTCAATATAGCAATTTCAAAAGGTTGGAGAGACTAGAACACTTAACAAATCAAATAGAGAACCATCTAAATAAAACAATGAACACAAGTAAAGAACACAGCAACAACACAAGTAATTGGTTTTCAAGAATGATATATATTGATCTTAAGTGCTTTTACAAATGTTAAAATCTTAGCCCTAATGACTTGTACGTGAGATACTTTATACTACATCCTATAGCCCGTCATAGTTTGAAGGCTAACTAGAACACTAATCTAGATAATAAGATTAATGTAAAGTCAATAGACGGATTACCTTTTGACTAGTGACTATAACATGCCATAGATCACATCCTTATCTATTACAAAAAGAATAAAAGTACAAAGGTAGAAAGTTTCAGACTCTACGACCATAGTCTATAGTTAACAAAGTTATAGACATTTCATCAACTTGTATAAGTTGGTGAGACATCAGAGATAGTAGCATAAATTAGTTTAGCTTTTGTCAAAAGCATGTTAGAGAAAGTCTGTATTCTATGTCTTCGGAAAAATCAATCTCTTGGCTTCGAAAGACTTTATCTTAAAGATTCGGAAGACTTTATCTTTGGCTTCGGAAGATTTGATACTTAGTGAATTTTATTGAGTTGTATCAAATATTCCGAACTAATATTCCTTGTACTTCACATATGCATACTGAGAGAACTTTGGTTGCGTTAGCCTTTAAGTATAACTCTTACAGGTACAAACAAGAGTTGCAGCCACCTACCACCACACTTCCTCTCCTTGTAACCTTTTTTTACCACCACTCATCTTGTGGTTGAAGCTCCTCCTTAGCCGTAACCACTCCTCTGTCATGTGGTGGCGGTCAGGCTGCTTTAACAATGGTTGTGTGGCATCATCGTCGTTTCAGGCGTTATGACGGTGTTGATGGCCATGGTGGTGATGTTACAGAGGGTATCTGTAGGTTATAGGTATCGGGCTGGTGGCTGGTGGCCATCCATTTCTGCTTGACTACTTTGGTCTCCCCGTTTATGTTGTTGATGACGATGGTCCCAGTGGTTATGTCGTTTTGATCGTTTCATGTAGGTGTGCGATCTTTGTTTGATGTTTCCCTAACCTGATCGCCGTTGTGGAGGTGTTTGATGAGGTTGGCCTAATTTCCGCTCCGATTTGGTCCCCCATTTCTCTTGTCAATGACAAAGATACTGAGGTGATGTCGATTTGGTCGGTTACATGTCAGTGTGCGATCTTTGTTTGAGGTTGCCCCGACCTCAGATCTTATTTGGTTTTTTGTGTGGCGATGTTGGTTTGTCTGTTGTCAAGCCAGTTTGTGTCAACATGGTGCCGTAAGCTATCTCTATTCATTTATGGTGTCATTGACTGCTTTTGCCTTTAGATCTGGTTTGATTTGGTGTTTTGGCTTGAGAGGTCGATGATGCTTTGGTTGTTTCTTGTTATCAATGATGTTAGGCTTAGGTTTACCTGAGACTTTCTTATTATTTTTGATGTTGAGCTTTAGCACTTCTAAAATATAGGTTTATTTTACTTTTTTATTGATGTGGATGATGATAATCATCTATTCATTTGAGACCCTGTTAGACTTTACATCTTCTGATATGTTGGGTTACAGGTGATACTTTGCTCGGGCCTTATTAAAGTGTTGGTGATTGGGTTGTGTCGGGTAAGAATATTGTTTGCTGATGCCAAGACATTTACTCATCTAAGACCCTTCATTTGATTGTTAGGCGGCTATGATGATACACCAACATTGGTGTTGGTTGCCTTGGCTTGGCAGACATTTCTGTTGTGCAGGCGTAACCAGTCATCCGGTCTAAGATGTGCTATATCGATTACAATACGCCCGTCTAGGCCTCGACTTACCTTTTTATTATAACGCGCAACGCACGTTGTGATCAAACCCTAATAGAATTGAAATATGATAATTATAAGCTTTAAAAATCTTACGCCTCATCTTAATGTGAAACCGTGTTTTTATAGGCATTGTAACCTTTTCGATTTTTAAAATTTCAATGGCTGCTATTTAAAAAAATAGTAGAACTTGGATGCTGAGGGAACTAAAAGGAGCACTTCTACAATTACCATTAACTACCTTCAACCCTATCATATTACAAGGTGTCGTTATTTTAATGTTCTACTATCCTTAATTACTCTCAACAGAAGAAACTTCTTTCGTAACTTAAAGATACCTCTTGTGGCTTAAGGTAACGAGTGGCTTAAGCCTCTAATATTAAAACATGTGTAGCTAAGAGAATGATTACGGGACTCCTGATAAAGCCTCCGTTAATACATTCCTCTAATATTTAAATAACGATATTAATAAATTAAATAAATACATAATACTACTAATACATTAATCAAACAAATGCATAAGAAATTAATAAATTAAATTAACACCCACAAATACTTCTTGTCACAGTTTTTCACCACCCCGTACCTTGCAAACACATCGGTTTTTCATTCCTCACAAGTGAAGTCATACGCTTGTTTATCATCAAACTCACTAGGTCGCATGTGCCGACTATATCTATAATGTATGTGTGAAAACAAATCTGCATATTTGCATATATCCACCCGTTTACTAGTAATCATAACAACATTACGTGCGGTACTACCCACCTCTTTGTGGAATAACTCGCGAACTTTACTTCAAAACACTTTGCCCTTTTGGTAGTCGGCTGGACAAAAAAACAATAGATTTTTAGTGTTGTAAATCAAATTAATACAAAATTAAATAAACGTTAAAGTTAATAAATTCAATGAAATTACCTCAAAGGTGATCCTCATAAACATAAATCCAAACGTACACAATGCTATCTTTTCTTCTTTTCTTCATGGTGTTGTTTTTCGTTTGGTCAATGCAACCGCAGCTTCGGTTTGTTAAGAATCTCCGGCTCCACTTGATTTCTTTGCGCCTTTGTGTGAACGTTTTTACGTAACCGGTTGTTTTGGTTGAATGGGTTGTGCCGGTTGTACGGGTTGTGTCTTTAGAACATAAAAATCAAGAGACGGGGCAGCATAGCACTTATTCTTTGGTCGAATTGTGTGTTATCCTCTTCATGAACCAGGAAGTTTATGCTCGGGTGGCAACAATCTCCCCAAAGATCCTATTTTTTAACTTGATTGAAATAATATGAACATTAGAGCGGAAGAGATTGAGAAGTTGTGATTTTCTAAAAGAGTTGAGTTAGTTTATACATGTAAATCAATTAAAAAGTTTTTTTTAACTTATCTATACTATATATAAAAAATATGAGAATGAAATTTTAAAATATCATTAAATTAAGAACACTTATCTCACTCAATTTATAAGGTACAATTATTTTTAAGGGTAAAATAGTATTTTTATTTTTTAACATTATTTACAAATTACCCATTATAATTAGTTATATAATAACCTTATAATTACTATAAATTACATAAAATATTACATTATGTACCCATAAACCAAAAAAACCTTAATTTTTTTTAAGATATTTGTTATATCAATCTATCATGTTTAAAAAAATTTCGATACTGAAATCTTAAATGTGTATTTTTAAATGTTTTGGTGTAATTTTTTTGTGAACCGATATGTATTTTGTAAGGTACAATAGGTTAATGCATAAATATACAAGTTTTCATGCAAAATCTATTTATTTGGTGTTTGAAATTTTAGCTTACAGAAAATATAATAAATTTTTATAAAATTTCTACAAAAATAACAAAAATTAAAAACTCGTGTCATAATGTAATATGTTGCCACGTCGCATTACGCGAGCACCTTTCTAGTAAAGGTAAAAGTAAATAAATTTATAACTACCCTCAAACATTTATCTATAACTAACTAAAAGTAAGTGATATTTTTAATAACGATAAAAATAGCGCTTCATTTAAAAGAATATACATAATTAACGTTTAAAAATATTGAATAAGGAACGTAAATAATATTTTTTAATAACATTAAAAATAGTTTATTAACGTTTAGAAATATTAAAATAATGAAAAAATACATAAAATTGTAAAATTAACTACTCGTAGGAGATTCAATTTTGGTAGAGTTGTAATGAGTTTCAAAAGATTATGTAAAAGTCTAAATACGTATTTTGATCCTATGACACTTGAATGATATTATAATCAACAATTTCATTGGTTGGGGATTGATTAAGAACACCAGTGAGATTGCATTATTGTCATCTTTTATGATCATATTAAGTAATATATATTTATTTAATTTTGTTTTTGAAAGGCCACATTGGTCATCAAATTATACCCCATTTAGATTTTAGAACACTAAATGCTCTTTCAGCATTATCTCTTGCACTCTATTCAGTTTTCTTAATTTATTTTTGTTTTCCGTTTGGCCATACAAAATTAACAAAAACAGGCCAACCAAGGTAAATCACATCATCAAAGTCACATCATCAAGATATTAGCCATGTTGCATTGTCGCCTTTTAACTTATAATAAAAACCCAGTTGTTTTTCTTTACTTCTCATTATTAAACTTCGGAGATTAATTGAGAATGGAGATGTCCATCAACACTAAAGAACGCATGTGAAATTCACAAATCTTGTAATGTCATTGTTTCGAGTATGTATGTATGATTGTTTGGTATCGGTGATCACCTAGGTTGTTTTAGCCATGCAAACTTAATGGGAAATTTCTCCAAACCTAATGTGTACATTTGTCGATACTACCACGCATCCCTAGAAGACCATCTCTTGTGTATCGTACAAAAGTGCAATGTCATGGATAGTGGTATACACATAAGCTTTTTGTCGTATAAAATAATAATTGAATAATAAAACATTCAACACATTCACATGATCCTTCAAACATAGGTAAATATTAATCATACTCGTCAGGAGGGTTATCAGATGTGAGTTGATGAAGTGTCGTTTTGCATTTCTATAACATCGTGAAACTTTATTTAAACCTCCTGTTGCAAGCTTATTGAAAATATTTAAATCTAGTGTTAAAATCCTCAACTCTATTTAAAAATAGTTCCTTCAACATGTGAAACACTTCTCTAAACATCGAAGCATTGTATTTTGCCTTTTAAAGAAGTAATCGTTCATTAGGACTTCATAAGCCGCTTCACGATCATGTGGCACATAACTGATGATTGTGTCATATCCTCAACTTATGATATTACGACATTCACTTTGAAAAGAAAATTCGAGGCCAGAAGACTCGGATAAATTGAAGTTCACTAAATTGGGTATAATCACAATCTTTGATTGTTTTGGAGTAAAAATGTTAGTTAATGTGGGTATTTTATAAAGTTAAATTTAAAAATAATTTTTTTAAATGTTAATTGGATTTTAATAATTGAAATTATTATGTATTAGCCGATAATAGTTAATACAATTTTCGCCGATGGAAATCATTGCTTTCACTTTTATTACCAAACGGTCTAGTAAAATAATTATTAAATGTTAACGTTGATTCGCATTCAATTTCGTTCACAATAATAACTATGAATGAAACGAAAAACATACAAACGAAATCGTGTGGAAAACAAACGCAAGTTAACCTTAAATATTTGAGGACTACAGTACTAAGGTTGTTATTGATATTAAATATCAATGTTGGATGTATCACTATCCAAATTAATAGTAGTGGTTATTATTTATCAGTGAGTGATTCATAGTTTAGATTATTAAATTTGATTTTTATTTTTTTGAAATGGATGACTTTTATAAAACCGTTGCAAAACGGCCGACAGATGTGGGTAAAGTACAACCATCAAGTCCCTACTTGTAGTACTTGTGGCGGTGTACCCATGGAACCCGCCTTGCACCCTAACCGTAGTGTGCTCCAGGTAAACTTATTAGAAAGTGGTACATTTTTATAAATTCGAATTCTCATTACCTTTTTCAAAAGTATAAACATATTTTTATAGAATACCTCTCATTTATTATATAATTTCTTTATACAATTATTCAAAATAAATAGAATTCTAATACTTTCTATCTAATAGACCTTAATAGTTAGTAAAAAAGACCAGGTTCTATTATATTTCAATAATTATATTATTTGAATACGTCAAGATGGATAAACTTTATCTCATTTAAAAATGTTTGTGTTTTAATAATATATTCGTGAAACCGTTTGAATAGATTAAATGGTTTAGGATAAGGCATCTTATGACTTTCTAAAATAGAGGTCATGGGTTGGAGTTCAATTAGGTACAATATGCTTTGAGTGAGCTAAAGGTTTTATCACATTGGGCCTTTGGATGGTGGGTTTCCCTTGGAATGGTGGACGAGCCAGGTCACCAACGTTGTCTGTGTTCGCGGGCGTAGGTGGCATTTCGCCAATGGGTTTACCCGGGTGACCGGGCTTAATAATTATTCATTGGCCGTTAAAAAAAGATTAAATGATGATCCGTGTCGTTTGGTGGTCATGAGTAGGAGATGCCAAACAACACGTGACATGAAGATGTGAAGAATTGGACTCAAGTACCAAAAGCAAACTAGACCCCTTGAAAGCAATGTTGCATTTGATACTAACCGTAGAACCATCAACGACCCATCCCCACCCCAAAGATGATAGTGACCTTTAAGCTAAATTAGGGGTAGCAGCCATGGCATATGCACTGGATCCTTTTACATTAATGTTATATTTCACACTAGACTAAAAACCCGTGTAATACACGGGTTCAATCATTAAAATTTGTTTTTAATTAATGAGGCTTGTAAGTCATAATATTCTTTTTAATATTTTATCTATCGATTTTTATGTTTAATTTTTTAAATCATTTATATATGTAATATTAGCAGTTTTTTAATAAATGCTTATAAGTTTAAATAATATATAATATAAAATTAAATTAACTTATAAATAAGAAATTAGGTAATAATCAAATTATATTGAACATTAGAACACTATAAAAATCTAAAAACTTCTTTGTATACAAAATTTGATGTTTTGTTTATAATTTTACCATCATTGTCTAATATTAATAATTTTAAATCATGTTTACTTGTAACTCGAGATAATGCAACATATAGATTTAATCGGTGTCTGGGACCAAACATGCAATGATTACACAAAAGTTTGGACTATCTTTGTGATTTTTAAAGTTTGGGCGCCAAACATGCAATTTGTTTAAACCACATGGACCATTTATGTAATTTTCTTTTTTTTGTTGAACAAAAACATAAATCAATTTCATGCTTACATCAATTAAAATTAAATCAAATTTTCATGCAATCATAAACAAAATATAAATTAATCAAACAGAATTTAAAAAACCAAAATTCAAAATTTTTTATTGAAACCAAAATCAAATCATTAAATCGTACGGACTGCTACTACTGTTGCAATTAAGATTTGTATATATGAGCATCATATTGAGACTTTGCATAAGAGCTTTTGTGATTTAAAAGTTAAAGTGTGAATGATATTAAATATATCAATGAAGGTGTAAAATGATCGATGAGTTGAACTTGAAACATAACGTGATTTGAGGTAAATAAAAATCATGATATGCTTGTAAATTGAAAACGATATGAAATGGTTCATCTTTCCATTTGAAAATTGATATCATGATTTGAAAAAATCAAAACCCTGAATTTATTATTTGAGACCCTTGATTTGATAATATATATAAAATCGTTTCGGAATAGAAGACATGTATGGGATTTCTTCACCTTTGCATAGAACAAGTGAATTATTCCATCATTTAATTATTGTTTGAATAAGCAAGAATCGAACACATTTCAATTCACAATTTTAGTGTAATAAGACATGTACAAACTCATTATATTATCTGTTTGTTGGGATAGAGTCAACTTGTTTTTTGATGAGAAAAAACAATCAACTATAACTTACAATCTTTTCAAGGGTTTATTTTGAAACCATCACAATGTCTTTTGTAATTAGGTTTTTCAAAGTAGGATTTATAGAAAATCAATTTAATAAAATGAGTGTTTTAAAAAATATTTACTAAAATGGTTTTTTTACTAAAAAGTTAATGTTCTTATTCATAATATAATTGGATAAAATTATTTTTGTTTGTTATTTGAATAAAATTAAAAGGATAAAGTTTTAATAAAATAAAACTAATTTAGAATCTCTGATGATTTTGAAAAATGTTTTATAGTTGTTTTTATGAAGGTTTTTTTTTTCAATAACGTTTTCTTATAAAAAATATTAATACTCTGTCATCAGTTTTTTTAACTGTCTATTTATAGAATACTTAGTTTTATATAGAAAAGATCATTTTTATGAAACTGAATGGTTTATGTAATTTTTTTAAAATAATGATATATATTTGATAATTTTTTTAAACATAAATTGATATATAGTAATAGTCATTTATATAAGTATATACATAAAAGATAAAAATAAACATCATATACATACAACGTTAGTTTCATCATGTGAGCCGGCTCGATCTCGACATATGAAGCTCGGGCTTAAAACCATTTATTAAATGAGTCGTAAAATAAGTTCGAGCTTGTTTAAGCTAAGTTTAAGTAGAGTTTTTAGCGAATTGGTCTCGAGTGCCTCATGAGACGATGGGACTCGTTTTTCTCCTAATTGTTGTCGGAAGTCTATTAGCAACATACATGTCATCGGTAATTGAGGATTACATTTATAATTTGTAAAATAAAATAAAAAAATACCATTAACTTTTTTTTGTCATGATATTTATATAATATATTTTTAAAGAAAGCATTTTTGTTAAAAATAGTTATTCTTATTATATCTTTTAAGCTACTTGAAAATATTTTTAAAAAATACATATTTTTAAAAAGAATAAAAAAACAAATGTGCCTATTTTTGTGTGAAATTGAAACAAAATTATATTAAAAAATAAATTCAACTTTTTATGTAAAATTACGATTTAAAATTAAGTCTGAGTGAATTAAGATAAACCAAAATGTTTTAGAAAAACTTTATGTTCTTAACTACGACATATGAACCAAATAGTTTTATAATTTTGTTAACCTTTGTATTTGACTATTTTTAAATAATATTATTTTAAAGTAAAATAAGTTTAATCAATAACATTATATTGAGAAAAAAAACACTCCTTGAACACTCATTATGGTAAATAAATCTTCTATATACATTATTTAAGGAAAAAAACTTATTTTGTAAATATAGTAATACTTAATTTTATTCAAATGAATTATGCTTTTTAATAAGGATAGATACATTTTTAGGCGGGAAACTAAAATAATAGAGGCCTAAGAAAACAACGTGTGCACTAAAGATATTCTTTATTTTAAAAAATATCAAAATAATCATATGCGAATAATGTATTTTTTAATAACAAAGTAAATTTCACGGATGGTCCATGTAGTATGGTCAAAATTTTAGAATTTTTACTTAAAGTTTTAAAGTTATGAATATACTCTCTAATTTTATATTTATTCTTAATTAATGGTCCCTATGATGTTAGTTCAAATAATGAGGTTAAATTTATCAAAATTACTATTTTACATGCATGAATATATATAATCACCAATATAATTAACATGTTATTTTAATATTTGTTTTTATTTTTGTATTATTAATATATTTATCATCTAATACAAAAATAAAAAGAGCTTTTAAATATGTTTTTTAAATCATGGGATGTGTTTTTAAACTTTTTGACTTTTAATGTATTTCTTACAACTTTTGATAAGTTATTTTTGAAAAGCGTCATTGTCTTTCTTAAAACCTTTCGGTTTTTAAATGTAATTTTTAGAATTTTTCATTTTCTAAATATTATTTTTAACATCGTTTGTTTATCGGATGTTTAAAAAAAATAGTATAAAAGACGTTTAAAAAAAGCTTTTGTAAACAAACATTTATAAAACTTAGAGGTTTATTTTATACTATGTTTTGAAATATGAATGGTTTAAAAAAATTTGGAAAACCAAACAATTTCATAATAACATTTAAAAATTAAAATGGTTTTAAAAACAACGTTTAGAAAATGAAGGGTTTAAAAACATTAAGAATATAACATTAAAAAATAGGGATAAATTTATAAAATAGTAATCAAATTTTACAACTGTTCTAATTAGGTCACTTATAAAGTTTTTTGATTCCAATCAGGTTACTCGTAAATTTTTTGTCACAGTCAGATCACTAAAGTTTTAAGATTGTATCAATTGGTCATTCATAAGTTGCAAACAAGTTTTAAAAAATTAATGTTTTTTTAAAATAACAATATTTATAAAAAAATTGAATTATTTTAAAAATTTTATGAATTATTTAAAATAATAACAAAGTATATGAGTGACATTATTATAACACTCCTAAAACTTTAATGATCTAATTGGAACATATAAAAGTACTAGTGATCCAATTGTGACAATTTTAAAACTCTAGTGACCTGATTAGAACAAATAAAAATATGAGTGACATAATTAAAACGTTGTTAAAACTTGCTTACTATTCTATGAAGTTTTTCTTGAATAATATGTGTTTAAAATCTTTTTTATTTTTGTATTTATAACGTGTTTAATAAAAATAATACTATTGTTTAAAAGGTAATTTAAATGGACGGTCAATGTTGTTAAAATGTTTTAACAACATTAACGGTTGATTAACAAAGATAATGACTATAAATGAAAGAGAAATAAACATTAGGGGTTATATTCAAAATTTTAAACTTTAAAAACCAATTTTAACATTTTAACATAATCACATGACCATCCTTACTCTAATTAATATGTCAAAATTAATATTTATAATCAATATAATTTATAATTTAGGTTTTAATTTAAAGGGCTCACAAGCGAGCCAATGAGCCAGCTAACGAGCAAGCCACGAGCCGAGCTGGTCGTGGCTTGGGTTCTGCTCGTTTAGATACAAGCAGATTCAAGTGAGCAATGAGAAATAAGTTGTTTGAACATTCTTATTAGCGACAGATATCCAAGAGAAATGAAGGTGATATGATTACTAGTGAAACATCAACATGAGTAAGTATCATTTGGTCATAGTATGTGAGAAAGGTTTCGATGGTCTAGCCATCAGTCGTCCATGGGTGATATAAAAGATAAGATTTTAGATAGATTCATGCTAAGGTCGGTATTCGATGAGACATGTTTGTGAATGACGTATCTATTGTAGAGAATGTTAAGTCGGCTGGATCGATAAACATCCGAGCATGTTCTTGACGGAAGGATAAACAATAGCACAAACCAAAAGTCAAACAATAATACGAACTATAATTGAATGGTTTCATTGATAAAACCTAACGATTACAAGCTCGTTACAGCATAAGAATCAAGACTCTTGGCAAGGGGAAGATCGAGCATGATCTCCCCTCTCATCCGACAGCCCTATGCTCCGGGCAGACACCCTCTCAGATCATTTTTTTCTCTACACATTGAAACTGGTATATATAGGCCTCGGCCCATATTAGATGCGACTGGGCCCCTTCGTGCGATTGGACCA
>BJCM01206618.1:0-15296 GCA_018326385.1 Flaveria bidentis | reverse complement strand
ATATATATATGTATGTATGTATATATATATATATAGGGGATGGTTCATATGAGAACTATTTTTTTGTGAGAACTCTAGAAACCAATCTCAGCCATTCATCTTTTATCACATGCAAATCGCATGTCATTTTCCCTCTTTTTTTAAAACGTTCATAACTTTTTTTCACGACATCATTTTTTCAAAAAAAAATTCACCATAAAATTCAGTATTTTTTTATCTTTTCAACACCTACTATATTGATATATTTTCTAAAAAATCGTCCATCCGTTGTTTACATATGTGTAAATCTAATTATACACATGTGTAGTACTGGATTTACACATGTGTAAATCCGATATTACACATGTGTAAAACGAATTTTGTTAAAAAAAACGGATTTTTTTAATTTTTTTATAATTTTTTATGAAAGAGGAAAAGTAGGGGAACATTTTTGTGTTTTTATTTTTTTTATTTTTATGTTATTTTTTAATTTGTAATTTTTTAAAATATATTTTTGTTATTTACAATTTTGCCATTAAAAACTAGTGGTTGGGATTGGTTCCTAGAGTTCTCACAGAAAAAGTTAGTTCTCATTTGATCCCTCCCTTATATATAGAGGAGGGTTCAAATGAGAACCATTTTTTTGTGAGAACTCTAGGAACTAATCTCAGCCACTCATTTTTTATCACATACAAATCATATGTCATTTTCCTTCTTTTTTAAAATGTTCATAACTATTAGGCATGCGACAACACATGTGTTTCCATAATATTGGAAAAATACATATATGTAAAATTTCTTGTACTACGAATATGATGCTCGTCTCGAATAAAAACGTGTTTTCATAATAAAAAAATCGACGAGCCTTGCAAATTACAAATTAGTTTAGTTACTTAGTATGAAGTTATCTAAAGATTATGTGTGTAGTTAACAATGTTATAACATTATTGTCTTTGGTATAAGGCATAAAAGTATCACATAAACTAACACGAGTGGATAGTGAAAGTAGCACTTACAACCCATGATCTAGTGGTCTAGTGGTATGAAGTTTGGCTGTTAGGAAAGTTGTTTGAGTTCATATCCTTTCAAGTACAAGACTAGTGGTATTAAGTTGTTAAAAAATTGTAATTCAAAAGTTAAGCTAACACTCGTACAATGATAAATTGTTTTATGTTTATATTAGACATTTGAACAAAACCCAAATTTTATTATTAAACTTCTAAATATTCAGCTAGCCAACAATTATGTATTACTGCTTTAAAACATTACCTACAAAATCAAGAACGAGGTGTTAAGGTACAAGTAGTGACCATTGTGTGTTTGAAAATAGCATGTTATGTAAGTGTTAAGTCTATGATTCTTGTAAATGATAATATAACACTAGGTTATTTACTGCTAATGTCATTTCCTACCATGAATCTTATGCTGATAGTTGTAGTGATGGGATACAGTAGGATTCCAAACATAAGAAACTGAAAATTAACTCATTGTTAAGAATTTGATGTGACGTAGGGATCACGAAATCATAGAGTATGAAGATGGATTGGTGAGATTTCAATGGGATACCAGAGGTGAGGATGAGCTAATGCGAAATTTGTAAGATTGTGTTAGATCTAAATCTAGATATCAAAGTTACTATATGAGTGTAAGACCTAATGTTGTTATAATCAATTCATAAAACTCAAATTGTAGATGAAGAACAATACTACCAATCTATGAAGAATCAAGTTTTTTGCATTCAAATTGAAAAAACTAACTCCTGAGGATTAAATACATGCATATACACGCTCCTAATCCATCGGATAACTAACTCTTAACAACCATTAGACATAGTTACATAATTATCCCCTCAACTAACAATCATGCACTAAACTAGCCCCTGAACAATAACAACTAAGCGCATTACACCAAAAAACTACAAGTCTTGACAACTTGACTAACTAGCTTTGATGTTAACACTAATATATCACAAACTCCACCTTAGTGTGAATCAAAGTTAAGATACATGAAGCAAATCTAAACAGTGTGCAAACTTGGAACCAACCAAAGATTTAGTAAGCATATCAACTGCATTATCTTCGGTAGTCACAAACTCACTCTCACCTCTTGAGAATGAATGATGTCCCTAATAAAATGCATCCTAACATTGATGTGCTTAGACCTCTCATGAAAAACTTGATGTTTTGACAATTGAATAGCACCAATATTATCACAATATACTATTACACCACTTGCATCAAAACCCATTTCAATCATAATTCCTTTAAGCCACATAGCTTCTTTCACAGCTTCAGTAAGTGCAACAAACTCAGCTTCAGTAGTAGATAAAGCCACGATATGTTGCAAAGAAGCTTTCCAACTCACAGTTCCACCAAACACCTTAAACACATAACTAGTCAATGATCTTCCCCTATCAAGATCTTTAGCAAAATCAGAATCAACATAACCATACACCAGAGGATCATGAGACTTTACATGCCCAAAAACTAAACCTACACTTCGAGTTCCATTGAGATATCTCATAACCCATTTAACACCTTCCCAATGCTGCTTACCAGGATTGCTTAGATACCTGCTAACCATGCTAGCAGCAAATCCCAAATCCGGTCTAGTACATACCATCAAGTACATTAAACTCCCTACAGCACTAGCATACGGAACATCCTGCATCCTTGCAGCTTCTTTATCAGAACAAGGAGAATCCCTGCCAGACAACTTGAAATGAGTAGCTAATGGAGTTACCACACTCTTGCTGGATGACATACCAAAATTGGTTAGAACCTTATTGATATAACCTTCCTGAGTCAACCTCAACACTCCAGCACACCTGTCCCTATGTATCTCCATTCCTAGAATCTTCTTTGCAGCACCAAGATCCTTCATCTCAAACTCGGCCATCAGCAACCTTTTAGTAGCTTCAATTTGAGATCTATCTTTACATGACAACAACATATCATATACATATAAAAGAAGGTAAATAAAATGTCCTTGTTCATATTCTTTGAAATACACACAAACATCATAACAACTCCTTTGAAAACCTTGAGATACAACATACTCATCAAATCTCATATACCATTGTCTTGGTGACTGCTTAAGTCCATACAAGGATTTTCTTAACAAGCACACCTTATCTTTCTGACCCTCCACCTCAAAGCCAGGTGGTTGCTTCATGTAAATTGTCTCTTCTAGATTACCATGCAAAAAAGTTGTCTTGACATCTAGCTGATCAAGCTCAAAATTGAATCTTGCGGTGAGAGCCAAGATAACTCTGATAGAAGTATGCTTCACAACAGGTGAAAAAATCTCAGTATAATCTATACCCGTTGATTGTGTGAACCCCCTAGCCACCAACCTGGCTTTATATCTAACAGCTTCTCCTGGCATACCCTCTTTGATTTTAAACAGCCATTTACAATCTACTAACTGTTTATCACTTGGCTTATCGCTTGAGAGACCGTCCGCCCAACCTGTCAGATATTCCTGGACTCGCTTTGAACCTAAAGAGATGTTGTTCCCGTCACTCTACTCTCGACTTGGATTATATATCCAATAAGGTCCGCTCTCGGCAACCAACTCCTAAGTTTTATTCTTGTGCAAAGAATCCATCTCATCTTTCATAGCTGCCACTTTTGTTGTTCTATTGATCGAGTAGCATCATGATAAGACAAAGGCTCATACATGTTATCACGTTCAGCAGCACAAAATACAAAAGCAGAAATATCTTGAGAACTTCTAAACCTGACTGGTGGTATAACATTTCTCCTGGACCTATCCTTGGCTATACTATAATCACCTGAGGGTTGACTTGCTTCACCTTCAGAGTCATCAACAACTCTAGTTTCTTTTGTCAAATCACTAGGTATCTCCACCTCAATTTGAACATTCTCTTCACCAAGATGATTAGCTTTACTCAAACCTCGATCCTCAACTACTACATCTTTATACATGACCCCTTCTCTAAATTTCATATCTCTACTAATGACAATCTTTGGAGAACCATCAGATAATCTCCACAACCTATATCCATTCACCCCTTCAGGATATCCTAGAAAGACACACCTTAGTGCTCTAGGTTCTAACTTTCCCTGGTTAATATGAGAGTAGGCAACTGACCCGAATACTCGCATATGATCATACTTAGGCTTGTCACCAGTCCACATCTCCATCGGAGTCTTCATGTCAATGGCACTAGATGGAGAACTGTTGACTATATATGCAGCAGTTGACAAGGCTTCCGCTCAAAACTGTTTTGGCAGCCCTGAGCTTATCAACATGCACCTCACCTTATTAAGCAACGTTTGATTCATCCTTTCCACCAACCCATTCTGTTGTGGTGTATCAGCTACCGTCAAATGCCTGGCAATACCATTTGCCTTGCAATATTTATCAAAATTCTTATTACAGAACTCAAACCCATTATCCGTTCGGAGCTTCTTTACCTTTCTCTCGGATTGAGTCTCAACCAATAACTTCCATTCTTTAAACTTCTGAAGTGCTTCATCCTTGGTCTTGAGAACAAACACCCATACTCTTCTTGAGTGATCATCTATCAGCGAGAGAAAGTATCTTGCACCTCCTAAGGACGAGGTTCTCGCTGGCCCCCATAGATCTGCATGGATGTAATCCAATACACCCTTCGTTTTATGCTTGCTTCTATTGAAACTCACCCTATGTGCTTTACCCAACACACAATGTTCACAAAATCCAGAATCCGGATTGCACAACTCACCTAACACTTGCTGTTTGTACAACTCTTTAAGGCCTTGACAGCTAATATGACCCATTCTCTTATGCCATAACATAGCAAGAGAGTCTTCCTTCTCCTCTACCAGAGACACATCCTCAGTCATCACCTTACCATTTACCAAGTATAGGTTGTTCCCTTTCCGAGTTCCACTCAACACAACCATGGAACCTTTAACCACTTTTGCCCGACCACTTCTTAGAATAACATGATAGCCTTCATCCTCGAAGGTGCCCAATGATATAAGGTTCCGCTTTAGTTCAGGAATGTACCTAACATTCTTGAGACTAAGAACTGACCCACTATCCAACTTTAACGACATCGTTCCTTGACCTTTGATTGTTTACTTCTGATCATCACCTAATTGTACCGTGCCATAATCATCTAAGGTCAATTCACTGAAGAAGTTCTTGTTGGGGGTCATGTGATATAAGCAGCCAGAGTCCATGATCCAGGAGTGATCATTACCACTCACCTTAGATACCATCAGCACATCTAAACTGTCATATCCATCATTTGAGCTTTCCGGTGAGCAATTGCCATAAACCTTTTGTTTAGAGTAGTCCTGCTTCTTTGTTTTCCACTCAGGACAATCCTTCTTGAAGTGTTTGTCTGAATTGCACACGAAACATCTATGTTTTCCTTTCGACTTTGATCGGTTCGAGTTATTTGACTTCGTCCCTCTGAGTTCTGGCCTGCCTCTCATAGTTAATCCTTCAGAGCTCTCTTCTTTACTCTCCGTCTTCTTTTGAAGTTCTTTCTAGTTCATGGCTGCAAGAACTTCCTCCATCGACAGTGTATCTCTCCCAAACATAAGAGTATCAACAAAATGCTCATAAGTTTGGGGAAGAGATGAGAGAAAGATAATTGCCTTGTCTTCGTCTTCGATCTCTACTTCGATGTTCTCCAAATCAAGGATGAGTTTGTTAAACTCATCCGTATGATCCTCCAACGTTCTTCCACTTACCAATTGAAACGTATACAGGCGCTTCTTGAGATAAAGTCTATTTGCCAATGACTTTGTCATGTATAGAGACTCAAGTTTCGACCAAAGACCGGCAATGATACTTTCTTTAGACACTTCTCTGAGCACCCTATCACCAAGACTCAAGATGATTGCTGAATGTGCCTTTTCCATTACATCTTTCTTGTCTTTCTCAGTCATCGTGGCGGGCATCCCGTTTTCTCCTTTCAATGCATCGACCAGCCCCTGATGTACCAGCAAGGCTCTCATCTTCAACCTCCATAGACTGAAATCATTCTTGCCATCAAACATCTCTAAATTAAACTTCGCCGACGACACCATATCTCCACCTGTTTATCGAGTTTCCCTTGTGATTTCAACGTTAATCAAGCTCGCAAGGCTCTGATACCAATTGTTGTTATAATCAATTCACAAAACTCAAATCGTAGATGAAGAACAATACTACCAATCTATGAGTAATCAAGTTTTCTGCATTCAAATTGAAAAAAACTAACTCATAAGGATTAAAGACATGCATATATACACGCTCCTAATCCATCGGATAACTAACTCTTAACAACCATTAGACATAGTTACACAATTATCCACTCAACTAACAATCATGCACTAAACTAGTCCCTGAACAATAACAACTAAGCGCATTACACCAAAAACTATAAGTCAACTTGACAACTTGACTAACTAGCTTTGATGTTAACACTAATATATCACACCTAGTTATATATGTGTAATATGATTAAGTATGAATAGGTAAATCAATCTATGCATCTATAACTGTGGGTTACTAGATTGAAACATGCACGTTAAAAGACAGTTAACAAGACCCATCAAGGGTATAAACACCCCATGTAATCTACACATTTGATCAATACATGAATTTATTTGTTTAATTAACAAGTGTGTTCTTCTTTTCTCTCTACTATATAGAGTTTTGATGGCACAAACGTTTCAGTCATGTACTTATCAAAAGTTCATAAGCTATTTGATGAAGTAAAGGTGATAAAATTAGAAGATTTGAAAATTTTAATCCTAATGATCGTAAAAGATGTAGGCTTGATGAATATGCAGAATAAAAATATTGCTAGAACAAAAAAAGAGACACAATGGTTGTGAAAGAAGAATCACATGCCTTTATTGCAACAAACCTAGGCGTTATTGAAAGATATGTGAACAACAAACAATGGGTAGTGAGTTCCTTGTAAAGGGGATTGATTGTAAAGGATGGAATGAAATTCGGTTTGCAAATCTTTTGCGCAAATATCTCGTAAATAAAGAATCACTTAAACAATTCTAAAGTTCGCATGGAATTGAAACTAGTCTTTATGGAAGAGAAATGGTGTTATGTAATGGGGTAGTCATGTCAAAGTTAAAAGTTAATAGTAATAGGTCTGATCGAATAATTGAATTAGTGTTAAGTTTGAGGGAACTTCGTGTTATATCATAATGCCATTCCAAAACCATGATAAATACATAAAGAAAAAGGAACTGCTAATGTAGAATTAAAGATGATAGTGAAAATGAAAGGCTACAATCATATTTTGAAGCCTTAGATCTTAAAAGAACAAAGTAAAAAAATGTAAAGGTTTGGTGGAAAAGGAAATGAGAGTATTATTAATCCATAATCTTCACCACAAAAGAAGTCTTTGTATGATCTATATATGGGAGTTTAAATCAATAGTAAAAGTTAATGTCGATATCAAGAAGTCCCGACTAGTAATCAATGTTGATATACGCCTAACTTCGAGGAAATGTATTCATTTGATGTTGATCGATAATGAATACCTTAATCTGATGGAGTGATATTACAACAACTTTAAGGAAATGCAAGGATAACCTGGAGTATTATTGTTTATAGCCTAAGAAACATGTAACAAGAAAAAGGACTGAGATCATGGCATGAAAACTGAAATAGCAAGCAAGATCAACCAAAAAGAACTCGTACATGATCGGCCACAACATAGTGGTCTGTCCAAACCGTAAAGTAAATGAAGATATTACTTATGTCAAGATTAGGGGCATGAACATTGGATATATGATATCAACATCAAAATACTACATAAGCTTAACACCTAGTTACATATGTGTAATGTCATTAATTATGAACAAGTTAGTTAGATCTATGCATCTATAAGTTTGGGTTAACTAGATTAGAACACACGAGTTAAAATATAGTTAATAACACCCCTCGAACTAGAAAGTTGCCTAAGATGGTTTGGCTGTTAAATTGCTATAACTGTTACCCTATCAAAGGGTATGAATACCCGTGTAATGTGCACATTTAAATATGTGAACGTATGTGTTGTATAAGACTATAAGTGTGTTTCTTTTTCATTCTATCATATAATATGTATGTGAATTAGTTTGTGTGTCTGGAAGAAACAAAATAGATTTTAATAAGCAACTCGAGGAACAAGAGATGTTAGGCATTTCAGTTACGATAATCTTAGTTATTATAATGTAATCATGTTAGCTTTTTCTATTTTTTTATTTTTATTTTTATTTTTGGTGTCTATTAAAACTCATTATTATTTATTAGTAACTAGTAAACTCTCGTGACTTATCAATACCCCGTTAATAATAACAAACTACTCCAAGAGGTAATCGCATCAAGCTTTAAAAATGATGAAAAAGGTTGGTCAGACCAATTTCTCAACCATATATATTATAAGTTAGTTTTAATACATGTTGGTAGTTGTAACAATACTTAAAGGTTTTAAATAAAACCACTAAAACATTTTAAATTCCTACAAAATAGATGTGCATGCAATTAAAAATCCAAAAGCACAATTTCAAAAGCATTAAAGAATTCACTTCTAAAGATGAAATGATACTAGTGAATGAAAATATTGACAAAAATTCAAGATAACCCTATCAATAAATATTCACAGTACAAATACCTTTTTTTTTAACCTAACAAGGGCTAATCCTCAACTAAAATGACTTAAAAAAACAAGAATTTAAAAACTCCTCAATAATTATAGCTTTTTCCACGATTAAGATGATCATTTTTTAAATTATAACAACTTTTAATTATTAACAAAACGTCATCAACTTTTTATATTTTAAATAGAAACACATTATCGTAAAAGAAATTTTAAACCAACCATATGTTTAATTTATAATACTTTAGTTAAAAGGTACTTTTAGTTGTTATGGACTTTGCTTCTAGCGACCTATGTAGAATCTTGTAGAGCATACCTACAATTTAAAGTTTATATATAGGCCAAGAAGCAACAAACTATTTTTTTCCCAATAATTATTTAATCAAAAGAAATTTATCTTGTCACTAAACTAGATACGATTGTTATGTTTTAATTATTTTCTGTGCATTAATCATGTTATAAATCACTAGATTATAATAAGTTTATTTCATATAGTTCAAATTTCGTTATGTAATCTCGTCTTTTACACACTAGTTTTTTCCTCTAAAGCATAACGTTAAGTCAAACTCAACAAATTAACTGACGTTCCGAAAATTATAAAGATCAGTTTATAAAAATAATCTTTAAAAAAGTAAACCATCTAGATTCAATTTGAAATTATTAACCTATTTAACCTATGAGTAGATATGGTGCTAGATTGGACAAGTTTTGGAATCTCAATTCCATACTTGATTATATAATCGTATTTTATATGTTAACTTTTATTTGTAAATCTCAAAATTTTAAATTAACACCCGTGTATACTATACGTCACGTATGGATTCATACGCCGCGTATGGGTTCATACGTCACGTATATGGTGGATTGTCGGGAAAGTCATCATTCCCTATACGTCACGTATGGGTCCATACACGCCGTATAGGGTATTCCCTGACAAGACCATAACAGACGCGTGTCAGACTCGTGTCAGGGTTGCTATACGCCGCGTATAGCACCATACGAAGCGTATAAGTTCCCAATTTTTTTGTCATTTGCTAAGAAGCATGCCGAACCTATACGCCGCGTATGGACCCATACGCGGCGTATAGGTTAGGATGTTTTTTTATATATTATTGTTTATAAAATTTTGCGTATAAGTTATGGTGTCGACTCTATTTTGCACGTTAAGCTTGAGATTTTGTATATAAGTTATTTTTTTGTAACTTATTAATTGATAATTTTAAATATTAATTAACCAATAAAACATATAAGACAAACATTAAATTATAATATAAATAATGAAGTTTTTAAATACATAGCAAAATGAAAGTACAATTAATAATATAAAAAACTACGGTGAATCTGTCGAGGCGGTGGCAAGTCTGGAGGATCAATACCAGCAACACGAGCTCGTGCAATCTCAAGCTGAACGTGCCAATCCATAAGATCGTCAACTCGATCGAGCCGACGACACTGATCCCATAATCTCGTAGTAATCTCCTACATAAATGTCTCAATACGTCCAGGCAGTCTCACATCTCTATAAATATGTCGAGCGAATTGTGGCAGAGGTGGCGACTGATGTGCTAGCGGCTGGTTGTGTGGCGGCTGATCATGCGGAATATGCTCATGCTGCTGCTGTGGATCGTCAACCCCGACCTGCTGAATAGGTGTCGACAACTAGATCTCACCGGGTCGAAGAGAGAATCGTATGCCACCCGGAAACTGCCGTATAATACCCATGCCGAATAATGTATGACGATCTAATCTCTCCGGCTCGATCGGAGGAGATACGTCAGCAACATGGCGAGGAAGATAACTAAGACAACGTGCAATCATCGTAATGTACGCGCCGCCATACACCGCTCCTCCCTCCTGACGATGATAATACGAAGCGTAATACTTTGGCAAACATCTCGCCAGGTTGCATCTGGTTCCCGTAAGCAAACAATATAAGTAAAATAAGTCGGGAATGGTACACCACTCCTGACTCTTTCCATGTCTCGTGATGGATGTGGCGATCATGTTATGCAAGTAACGAATGAGAGGATCTCTAATGCTAGTGGTCCTGCCCTTAGTCCTCTGTAACGGACCTCCGGCAATCTGAGGCCACCAATCTCTCAATCGGGTCTCCTAAATCTCAGTAATTCCCTTGGTAAATAGAGGGGTAACAATCTCCGGATCAAAATAAAGTCTAGAGAAAACGACAAACTGCTCAATCGGCATCTGATGTGAGCGTCCACATACCATAAACGAAATCTCAGATCGTAGATCGTCCTCCTCCATCTCATTAGAACGAATATAAATAAAGGTGTATAAAAACTCCACCATCAGCTCCCGGTAAAAAGGTAAGAATGCGAGCTCAAATAAATGACTCCATGGCGTATTATCTCTGATAATACCAGCAAGTCTATCGCGCTCCCCAAGCTCGACCATCACCTCCCAATCGACTATCTTTTGATGACCGATCTTCATACAAACGAATTTTGAGCACTTTGCATGCTCAATAGACTCGGGCTCAAACTGTAGCCAAGGATGATCGGCAATAACATCAACGTCAGCCTCAATCTCAGAATCGGAAGACATATCTGCATAAGAAAACTAATTTTAAGACGATGATTGCACATATAAACCTATACGCCGCGTTCGTCATTTCTCATGGTATAGGTGTCGGTGGACCTACACCCCACACCCATACGACCCACGCCTATACGCAGCGTATGGGTCCATACGCTGCGTATAAGCACACTGAATGACTGATTTGACTTCGCCAGTTTTGTCGTCTGAAAAGCCTTTACGTGGCGTATGGCGCTATACGATGCTTACACCCATACGACCCACGCCTATACGCAGCGTATGGGTCCATACGCTGCGTATAAGCACACTGAATGACTGATTTGACTTCGCCAGTTTTGTCGTCTGAAAAGCCTTTACGTGGCGTATGGCGCTATACGATGCTTACACCCATACGACCCACGCCTATACGCAGCGTATGGGTCCATACGCTGCGTATAAGCACACTGAATGACTGATTTGACTTCGCCAGTTTTGTCGTCTGAAAAGCCTTTACGTGGCGTATGGCGCTATACGATGCTTATAGCCTCCACGACAACATCTGATGTGACGTGAAATGTTTGACATTTATGAAGGGAACTATACGCCGCGTATAGATCCATACGCGACGTATAGGTGAGTGTCGATTTAAAAGAAAAGATGTCCCTTTATTAGTACCATTTAATATACCTCTTACTTGTTATCCTTGGGTTTGTGAGTATATATAACTCCGGGTATAATTATTTATGATTTGTTTGACTAAGAATAATCTATTAGGCTGTCTAATACCCGAAACTTTGATATTAAACTCAACACAGAATCAAATTTAAAGCATCAATTAATCATCTACACTTATATTATACTCCATATAAAATATAAATCTTAGCTACAATTGACTTTAAGGCCTTCATAGTTCTGCCACAAAACTTTTTTATCATGTTTCACATTCACCCCTAATTTATTGGATAGCATATAGTACAAGTTGTTATAATATATATTAATAATATAGTAGCATGTACTTTGTTTTTTACTTAATGAAACAATAAAAAAATTCATAACTTTGTATACAATATATTAATAATACAGCAGCATGTAATTTGTTTTTTTCTTTGAAAAAAAAAGTCTTTTTCATAATTTTTTTATATAACATTTTATAAAATTTTAAATATATCGTTTTGACATTCTTTTTTCTAAGAATTGATTGAATTTTATTTAGAAACGAGATATGTTAAAGGTCACAAAGTTTAACAGATTTCCGTCGCAGCGTGCAGGAAATTTTACTAGTTCTTATAAAACACTATAATCATAGATGTATAGGGGCAAAAGGCCCCTCGTAGTTCTTTTATTTTTATATGTAACGTGTATTACGGTTTTCGACTAGCAAGATTGTTAAAACACCGCTATTATGAATGGCAAACACGTAATTAGTTAGATGTATAGGGGCAAAATCAAAGGAAAAAGGATGAAGAGGGTAATATATTATTGGTATATATAATGAAGGGAGCAAAAAGGTTAGTAATAAAGTAAGAATGGGATGAAATTGACCCTACGTTAGACACGTCGTTATCTCCCTCAAAACTCCATACTGATGCTGACAGTTTTGTGTCACTTTCAATTTCAATGCAACTCTTTCACGCTTCCACATTACCCTTACTTCTCACTTTCACAAGTCTCTCTTGTTCACATAATACACCAAACCTTTATATAAATATCCAAACATGTATTAGAGTAAATGTTAAAAGTTGTTGTTATGTGATCTTAAGATTTTACGTGTAAGTTGTGAAAAATATATTAATACATAAAGTATAGAGTAAAACTGTATGTATTAGATCATGAATCACTTTGACACATTCGTGGTCCCTGAAAAACAAAGAGATAAGTCAACCGTCGGAGATGTCGAAATATCTTCGGTTTTGATAATTTTTTATTTAGTGAATTAAGAGTCTGTTTTTCCAACACGTTTCTATTTTTTAACTATAAAATAAATTACAAATTTCACAAATCTATTTATTTTTTATACATTTTTAGATATTATGACATCTCATTTACTTTTTACCTTTTTTTCGACTTCTGTTTCCAATAATGTAATCCTTTTTTTGTCGATCACTTGAAATTTCAAGAAGTTTTTAAAACTTAAAGTGGGGTAGGTTAAAAATTACAAAAATTCTAACGATTTGTAAAATTATAAGTATGTGATTTCTTTCCTGGATTTTATAATGGAATACGGGGTGAGCTTTCACCTAGCTTGTCGATTGAGTATATTAGCTATCTCTTATATCTATATTTTTATTAAATTAATTTCATAATTTTTGCTCATCTAAAGGTTACGCACATAGATTTCTTTAACATAATTGCCATGTAAACTCTTTTGTTGACGTGAACAGGAGCAAACCTAGGTTGAAATTTGGGGGGTCGCCCCCCGTAAAATTTTATTTATGATGTTATATGTATGTTAAAGTTCCGACCTTCTAAAGTTATACAATCGTTTCATTTCTTCTCGTGAAGTTTTTTTATGAAATCACCACTGGATGTGAAATACCATGATAACATTTACAAATCCATTGAATGTTGCTTTGTCAAATTGTGGCTTGTTTAAGCATAAAATGTTACTTTTAGAATAAATTTAACATAATAAGTATATTTTAAATATAATCATGTAGCTTAATATAGCAAACTTAGTATATAAGTAATCACATTGGTTTTATAGGGCATTAAAATTATTGCTTGATAACCATAAATCCTTTTAAAAGTTAATAGAAACCAAGACATGAACACGAGTAATAACAATGTATTAATGTTTGTAGACTTTTTAAAAATATCTTTAACATGAGAGAACAAGTCATGAACAACAATAATAATGTATTAATGTTAGTAGATTTTTCTAAAAACATCATTAACATGAGAGAACAAGGCAATGCTACTGTTAGTAAAATTACGATCATGCATCCAAGTCGTGAAAAACATCTTTCTATACAGAATGTATGGTAAACTCGTGTATATCATAACACGTAAGATCCGACCTCACTCTAACCTCTCTACATAAAGTGAAAACTAAATAAAACATCGGGTACACTATTACTGAATGCCGTTTCATTGTCCCAATGTTGGTGGATATAAAAGTGGGAGGGGTGCTCACACCATATATATCACAACACATAGACACCAATCTTATTTTGTTATATCTCATCACATCATAATCTTAAATTTCTTAGAGCACTTATAGTGGAGTCCTTAAAAGTATGTGAATGTGTTTGATATATTATATAGAATGATTTGGAGTGGTTGTGAGTGAAAGATAAAGAAATTATTATTGTGAATTAGTATACTTAAAGAATCATTGTTCAATTCTTATAATTGTTTGATATTTTTTAAAGTGGTTGTGAGTAGAGGAAAAATAAAAAATAATAATAAATATATAAAAAATATTATTTAATTGAAAAGAAGAGAGAAAATGTAATGTTTTATAGTGTAATTATATTAATAAAAATAAAAAACAATTATGAATGCTCTTAGCTATAGTGTTATCATATCATGTCACACCACACCAGTATACCACATAGGTAAGAGTTCACGGTGTGAGTATACCGTGCCGTATCGAAAAAATACAACATGTGAGGCCGGCGCCCGGCGGCGGTGTTACCGCACGTCGCGCAGTCTTGACGGGTGCGCCCATCCCATCCTAAATTCCTAATTACCTTATTTGTGGTTAAAAGCTAGAACAAGTAATAATATTATTGATTTAGGAAATGAGGGGGAGATGAGGCACGTGGGTGGTGGGTGGTGGCGGAGAAGACGACAGGCAACGACGGCGATAGGTGGAAGCAGGTGGCAGAGTAGTGGTACGGTACTACACTGTTATGCATGTGTAAGTAAGTAATGAGGGACCATATATACCACCTACACCATTCCTTTATTTTCAACAGTTACTATATATCTACCAACACTCCATTAATTACATTCAGACACTACTGCTTCTTGTACTTGTATTATTTTACCATCATACCATAATACACAACTATAACATTCCACCTACATTATTATAATATATAATATATAATATATAATATATAATATATAATATATAATATATAATATATAATATATAATATATAATATATAATATATAATATATAATATATAATATATAATATATAATATATAATATATAATA
>BJCM01206617.1:0-25961 GCA_018326385.1 Flaveria bidentis | reverse complement strand
TTCTAGTACTTGGATCTACATAAGATCTGATACGTGTGTCCGCTTGTGTGTGTTACCCACGACCGACCCAATGCAACCCGAACCGACTGAACGTTACTATATGCTTTACACATATCATTAATGCTTAACAATAACTGTCAATAGGTGTTTGACTGTTCATTACATACAACTGTTGGGAACTTTGATCATCCATACTTACCACTTAACAAGTGAGTTTCGTGGGCCCTTTTTATGCTTATACAACTTTTTCAATCATTCACAAACTTGGGGGAAAAGTATGCTCACCCACTTTTCATGTTGTACAACATACATACAATTTATATACTTGGAATCAATGTGCTACTGTTTTGTAAGTACTTATCTGATACATGCTTGAGTCTGCTATGTGGTTCTTTCTTACAACCATTAAATTCCAGTGTGGAACCGACGGATAGGTATTAGTAGTACTATTGGGTTGAAACCCCCACCCTCGTTTGTTGGTATACTAGTTAGTACCAACAGTCGCCAGGAACGGGCCTTGGGTGATTATATTCCGACAAGATTCTTTGTGTACGTCGTTAGGTTTGGTTGTAAAGCTCATGTCATGTGATTTTGCTTACTTGTGACTGTATTCACGGTATTCCGAAACAAACATTATACAACATCAATTACTTATTTACAAGTTAAACCTGCGAGCTCACCAACAATTTTGTTGACCATTTTGAGCATATCTTTTCAGGTGACAATGCTATTTGAAGATCTAGGTGTGCTGCCTTAGTGGAGACCCTAGGATGCATTTGGGACTAAACATACATTTTGAAAACATTTGTTGTAGTCTGTTTTGAACAACATTATTCATTTGATACTTGTTCCCGGGTTGTGGGAAATACATTGTTATCATCTTTGTTTATGTGAATCGTTTACATGTTTATGCTTATGGCTATGTTGTCGTGAATATTGACTAAACACGACACAAGTCCCCTTGTTGTCGGGTGTCGTCATGACACGCTTGTCATCATTATTATATTGCATCTCTATCGCTTACCATGTGTTATGACGATCCTGTCTCGTTACATCCTCGTGTTTTCGCTCTTAGCGGGGGTGTGACAGCAGACACGTTTCATTTCTTGTGAATGTTGTATTGTTCATATCCAAAACATAGATGTTCCTTTTCTTGATGCTTTAAGAAGGATCCATTCTTCTGAAACTGAAAAACCTGGCTTAAGAATGTAACAATTAGTGTTATCAAACAATATGGTATAATCTTGATCACAAATTTGAGACACACTCAATAGATTATATTGTAAATTTTCACAATAGTTTACTTTCTCAAATTTGAGCACACTATTAGTTACCATTCCTTCACCAACTATTTTACCTCCCTTCTTATCCCCACCAAATGCCACATATGAGGCATTTTTATGCTTGATGTCATGGAGAAGAGAACAGTTTCTTATCATATGCATGGAAAAACCACTGTCAACATACCACTTGTTGTCAGCTCTCCATGATTGTTCCTGGACAAATAAACAAATCAATAAGAATTGACAACCCAAGCCTTAATGATCTTGGGTTTGCCAACAGTGTCTAAAATTGTTATTCCTTTATGAATAAGTCTTGAAGTGTTAGTGTTAGTTTTAGTCATAATTGGTTCTTTCTTTGTTGTTTGAGGTGAGGATGAATCTGTTAAAGATGAGGTTGTTGAACTTGGTTCTGGTTTCTCACTCTCTTCTTCATTCTCCTTATCTTTGTTTGTTTGTTGATTTTGTTTTGAAAATGAACCTTGACTATTGAAAGTTCATCATCTTTTGATTTTGAATGAGGTACATGAGTTTCCTTTTCAAAATTATTAAAGAAAGCATCATCAGCATTTGTTTCTTTATCACTCAAATCCACCCTTTTGTGAGGTGTTTTGGATTGCTGAAATGATGTTCTTTTTTTCAAAGGTTTATCATCAACAGATGTTTTCTCCTTTGGTTTTGCTTTGTGTTTTTGTTGCTGCTACTTTATTTTTTAATCTTCTTTACTTTCATTGGATTGAGAGTCTGATTCACCCTTCTTAGATTGTGACTTCTTTGTGTTTTTTGTCTTGTTTTTCTTGTTGAAATAACATTCCTGAGTTGAATGGTTATTTTTGTTGCAAATTGCACAATGTTTGTTGAAGTAGTAGTCAGAGGTCATGTGATTTTTCATATTGCAAATAGAACAATAGTTGTTGAAGTAACAATCTTTAGTATTGTAATTTTTCATATCACACCATTTGCAATACTTTTTCTCTGATTCTTTATTAGAATTAATTTCTTTCTTTTTCTTATTCAGCTTTTGAAGCTTCACATCTTTTTATAGTTTTGCAATTGAATTTTCCTTGCCTTTCCCTAACATACTGTCAAAAGATTCTTGTTTATCATTTGTTGATTTCTGTTGTTTGGAAGATACTATTTTCTGATTTGATTTGTTGGTTGCTGCTTTTGCTTTCCGCAAATCTTCTACTGATTCAGTAGATTTGGTCTTCTGCAAATCTGCGACTGAAGAAGATTTCTTCTTCCGCTGAAGTTCTGCTGATTGTTTCTTCTTGCTCTTTTCTACGGAAGATGTGTGCACTTCTTCAGTAGACATACACTGTTCAACTCCTTTAGTTGATGGTTTTTGTTGTTGATGAATTTCTTGAAGACCTTCATTTAGCTGAGCTATTCTCTTACAAATAGTCTTCAACATGTTTCTTTGTTTAGGAGGATATTGCAACTTTGTTTCTTCAAGAACTTTGGGGATGATTGTTTCAAAAGCAACATTCTTACCAATGTTCAGTTGATCAACATCATGTTTATCAAACTCATCCAAGTCATCACACTCATCAAAGTCAAATTCTGAATCATTTTGTTTATCATGATCTGATTCAGAAGACTCAGTTTCACTCACCTCAGACTCATTATGATTAACTTGTTGATTGGATTTGGCTTCAAACTTGGTGCTTGGCACAAAATGATTTGACAAATTATTTGTTATTGTTTCAGGTAAATTTGTGTAATTATTATTTATAGGGGATGCAACAGCATTATATCCTAACCCATACCTGTTCTTTGATTCAATATGAGTATTTAATAATTTCTCATATTTTACTAAGATGAAAGTTGAAGCTTCTTAAGTTTCACTTCAGTTGATGCATGATCAGCAATGGATTTGGTTAAGGAAGTGGTCAAATGCTCAACTTGGGCTTTTAAAGTGTAATTTTCTGAAACAAATTTATCTAAATCCTTTTGTAAAGAGTTAATTTTGATTTTATATAGTTTATGTTCTCTTACATAAGATTCATTCAAAATCATTGTTCCTTTTACTTTATCAGCCAATTGTTAAGCATGGACTCTATATCTTTCAACTTTCTCAACACATACTGATGAACACAATCTATCTCTTACCTCTCTAGCCATGGGTGAAACTTTATTCCCCATGTGTGACATTAGAGCTTGATTCTCTTCCAGGACTTCCTTCTCATACATGCTCCAGTCACAGGTTCCATCTTGAAGTATGATCAGTCTAGATTCTTTAGAATTACTAGGACATGCTGATGCATTTGTAACTGGTGGGGATGAGTTGGTTATCTATGGTTGTCTGAAAGATCTTTGAGATATAGATTGTTGATGAGGTTACAGTTGATTAGACTGATGTTGTAGATGTTGTTGTTGTTGTTGTCTCAAGTCAGAATTTGATTGTTAATTACATTCTATAGAGAAATATCCATAGAGATTACATTTGAAACATCTTAACTTTAACTTATCAACACCAATCTTTGTTGATTTACTTGTTGCAACCAAATTCTTGTTTCTTCTCAGGTATTGTTTGGCTCTATATGCAATCATAGCCATTTGCCATTAAAGATCCATTTCCTCTACTACATCTGGAAGTAGTTCTTCCAAGTATTTCTAGCAAATGTTGGCAGATGATAAAGTGCTTCCCAAGTAAGCTTGAAAACTTGAACTAAAAGCTGCAAAGGCTGCCTTTTGTTCTTTAGACTCCAGAATCACAGTGATAGGCTCTACTTAGTTGTTGTTTGAAGAGGTCTTTGCTAATGGTTTAGTGGAGTCTCTTCTATCATCAGTTCTTCCCTTTTCCTTTCCTTATTTTCTTTTAGAAGAATTCTTTGAAGGTTTTAATGCATAAAAGCTTACTTCTTCTTCATTTTCACTCAAAGTACAAGAGTTGTCACTATCATTATTAGAAATAAAGCAGTTCAGCACTTTTTGTTTCTTTAAAGTGATAGGGTGTGACATGTGTTCTCACACTCTTGTTTCTTGATTTTTCATCCATTTCAAGAGCCTTTACTTTTGCTACTAAGGTATCTAAACCTGTTGCTTTAAGGTCTATGGTGTTATTGAACATAGACATAGTTTGCTTCCAACTTTCAGGCAAAGTATGGAGCATCATTTTGTTTAATTCCTCATTAGTATATTTCAACTCCAAGATGTTCATCTCTATTCAAGTTGCATAAATCTATGGAGTTGTTTTGGAATTGATTCACCTTCAATATGATGAAAAGTTTCATATTGTGAGTGAAGTGTGTCATTCCTAATGCTTCTGATTTCATCACTCCCTTCACAGAGTGTATGAAGAATCTTCCATAAGGAATTGGTTGTTTTGTAATTCTCACACCTGATCAATATTTCTTCAGGTAAAGCCATACTAAGCAAGATATGCGCTTTGATATCAACTTTTACCTTCTTAACATCATTAGGTGGCAGATCTTTTGTACTTATGGGTTGACTATTGTCATTATAATCCGGACCTAGAGTGGGAGAAATATAAGGACCTTCAGTAATCGAAATCCATAAGTCAGAATTAGTATAATTCACATGATTTCTGAATTTGATTTTCCAGGATTTAAAATCCGCTTTTGTTTCCAACTTTGGAGGTTAGTATGATGATCCACCAAAGTTACTCATTTTTAGTTAAAGTCTAAGAGATTAACTAACAGAGATTCTTCTAGAGTAATTTACTAATTAGTGACAAAACTTAATTGGTGACAACTAAGTAATCATGGTCACAAATCAGTCAATCCTTGTATTGATGATTAATTATCAAATCAAGGATCAATTAATGTATTATAAAATCAGGAATTATCAATCCGTAACTCAGATCCACTATTCAATTAATGTGAATGATTGATCTAAGTTTAAACAAGTAATGAAACAATACTTGTTGAAAGACAATTCTCCTATTCTTATTGTTTTAAGAAAAAATCGATTCACAGTAAAATGATTTGATAAAAAATAATAGATCTAATCAGAAAAATTGATAGATCTTATGAAATAAGCAAACAACTAAACAATTCTAACACCGATAGATCAATCGATCTAAATCAATGAGCACTTGGCTCTAATACCACCTATGAATCCAAGGATCACAATCAGAAATTATCAGTGTTAGACGAATGAAATCAAGCTAATGATTGCGGAATGATCATTAACTTTTGTTTAATTGTTTTTATGAACAATTATCAAATCAAGAAAATGTTTGTTATGACGAACACAATGATACGAACACAATAAATAAGCAAACAAAATTTGATTCAAAAGTATTTCATTAAAACTAATTAATGATTACAGATGAATAAAGAATGAATGCAATAAACAATATATGCTTTGATCGTATTAAGGTTGATGATGTATTGATGTGATGGCTATTAGGGTTTGTGTTTGATTGTGTGAATCGATGTGATGTTAGCCATCGAATTGATTGTATTATGGCTCGTCTGTCTCAATTGATGTGAAACCTAGGATCCATATTTATAGAAATTATTGTTTATGTTAAGAAAACATTGGATCTCTTAAGATTCAAAATTGTCTTGTTGACTAGTAATACTTGCATTATTGAAAATACAAGTGTTTGGACTCCACAGCTACAAAGTCTTCCGTAGATGTTTGTTCTTCCGAAGGTATCCTATTCTTCCGAATGTATTTGTTCTTCCGAAGCTATTTGTTCTTCCGAAGGAATTTGTTCTTTCGAAGCTATATTGTTCTTCCGAAAGTATCTTGTTCTTTTGAAGGTATTTGTTCTTCCGAAGCTATCTTCACTTGAACTTCCAGAGCTGGTTGTTCATCCGCAAAAGATCTTCGGATGATGGTTTTTGTAAGAAATTTATCTACGGAAGAATAAAATGTTCATCCGTAGATGTTTCTTACACTTGGTCAAATTTACAAATTGACCAATTATAATGTTTTACTTGCAATCATGCATAAATCAACACACATAAGGGTTAACCTATATACATAATGCATACATCAAAATAATGAATTATAATCATTTATTACAAATGTTGATTAAAGTTCTAAGCCTATACAAAATGATCTAAACCTATTGTTCCTAGATCTAATAGTCATCATCGCCACCTAAATACTCCACCGTCAGTCACAGTTTAATCGTTGCAAATTTCACGTGGATTGGCTTACTATACGGTCATCTATCAAAGTTGTTGTTACTTGTAACCTAACTAACAAATTTGAGAGCCGATCGGAAAACTTATCAGGAAACACTATCTTACAACCAATATATAGAGATATAGGTTCATTCATTTTTGTTTTCCATTTAGAGTTTAGCTGGATTATTGATTCTGTTTTGGGTGTTCATGTTTCAGGGTGTTATTCGAGTTTGTTGTCCGGGTTTACTTTTTGAGTTTGGTTTTGATTATGGATTAGGTATTTGTTGAAAGAAGTATCAGCTTTGGTTTGTTTATATTTTGATCGGTTATCAACTATTCGGTGTGCCAAGTATTTCGATTTGTCTCTGTTTGCTATCAAAAAGTTCAATGATACTGATTTTGGTTGGTGGAAAATACAAATAGAAATTTTTGTGTCAAAATAATTTGGATATGGTACTAGAAAGAAGATCGAGGAGGATCAAAAAAGCTAAGAAGTAGTTTGGGATTCCTAGGAACAGAAAGCTAGAATGACTATTATGTTATCTTTTATAAAAAATAATGCTTTAAACATCATGAAAGAAACCACAAAAAGTGGTATGATATTGGATCGGTCAAATATGTATGAAAAGCCATCTACGGCTAACAAGGTGTTCTTGATAAGAGAACTGTTCATGACGAGAATGAAATAGGGAAGCTCAGTCATGACTCACTTTAATAATCAAAATTCTATGTTGTCTAAATTAGCAATGTGTGAATAAAACTTAGTGATGAGACTCAAGTTGTGGTGTTGTTATCTTTACTGTCTGATAGCTGATAGTTGGTCTAATACAATGACTGTTGTTACTAGTTTTGTGAGGGCACATAGGATAAAATTTGATAAGGCATGTGATATTGTGTTGGGTGAAAACATTCGTCTGGAAAATGTAAATGATGGATAATCGCCTTAGATGTTACATATTGGCAGTGGAAGGAAATAGCAGGGGCAGTAGGAGTCAGGGGAAGAGTTCTACCAAAACTCAAAAAAATGTGAGGTGAACACTACTATAGAAGATGAGTGTCTTGATGACATGTTATTGCTTGAGGCTGATAACAATATGAACTTTTGGATCATAGATACTGGTGCTTCGTTTCACGCTATACACATCGTGAAAATGATGATGAATCTAAATCAAGATGACTTTGGGAAGGTACGATTGGCTAATAACGATATGTGTGATGTAACGAGCATGGATGATACTTATATGATGACTCCATTGTGAACTACATAGAATCACTAGTAGCTAATTTCCTTCGGTTAATTATATACTGGTATAAAACTAGTGTACTACATGGTTTAAATATAAATAATATACTTATTGAAGAACTACATAGAATCACTAGTAGCTAATTTCCTTCGCTTAATTATATACTGGTATAAAACTAGTGTACTACATGGTTTAAATATAAATAATATATTAATTGAAATTATAAATATAAAAAATATTTAGAAATTATAAAACATATTTTAAGATAAAATATGATTGTAATTATATATGATCAACTATTTTAGGTTATAAAGCATTAATAATATTTTTTCCAAACTTTTATTTTTAGAAGATTTTTGCTTTAAAAAAATATTATTAAGCACTTCACTTTTTGAAAAAATACCTTTTAATAAACTATAGAATTTTTAAAAGTTCTTCGTATTAAAAAAATCCATATTTCATTAATTGTTTTTTTAAGAAAATTATTTTCTTTAGTGAAAAGGATCACTATTAAAATTATCAAAAAAATGTTTATAATTTAGAAAGTGTGTATATATATATAATTTTCATTTAATGAATCACTAAATTCTTAACTTTCATTCTACTAATTACACGTGTTCAAATCGTAAGTGGAGCCTAATTAGAAATTGTAAAAATACGTCATATGACTTCTAAATATTTTGTTTTATTTGTATAGGTTAGTATAGATGTTTTGTTATAATCACTTTGAGTTTGGATGACCTTGATTGGTAATTTTTCAATATTTATAAGGGTTATTGGATTTAGATAATAGCAACTTTTATTTATAGGTCGGGATTAATCCCAACTCAAGAAATATTTATAGACACTTCCAACTTTAAACTTATTTTACTCTAACAATTTCTTACTAACTATGAGTTTACTCTATTAATTTTTTGATTAAATAGGATCAACTTTGAACTATTTTCCAACTCTGTGACTGCCCAGCCTCCATCAGGTCTATTTTCTATTGTCTAGCATTCATCAAAACCTAAAATCTACGTCCAACGAGTAAAGTGGTTCAGATCAGAAGGAGGAGATCGATGGACTTATGGTACATAAATTTTAGATAGACGGACCTTTTGTTAGATTTCAACTTTCCACTTAGTGTTTTGGCCACATAAGTAGTCTATGTTATTAAAAACACTAACAAGATTAACTCTTAGTTTATAAATAGTTGAATGAAAATAAGCTTAAAGTTGAGAATGTCGGTAAACATGTTCTGAGTTGTGATTAATCGCGATCAACTAAAAAAAGTTGAGATTATTAAAATTTAATAACTCTATTTATAAACATATAAATATTGTTCAGACGTATGAAACAAGTTTTTCTCAAAGATTTGTTTATTCAATTGTTCACACAAGATGTTCAAACGGAATCACGCTGCAGTTTACTTTATACTAGTTATTAAATATTTGATTCATGGTTAAAAAAAAGTTAATAAATTATTCTAATCAGGTGTTATGTATTAATTTGTATAGTGGTTTTGTTGAGATATGCATCTATATTATTTTAATTCAACGTAAGTAATGGTTTATGTTTAGTTTGTTTTTTAAAATATTTCTAATAATTGATATTCTTATTTTGTCTTATTTTTTATAACTAAATGAAAAATTGGGCTGAACTGGGCTAGAGAACGTGTCCATGGGCTAAATGGAGGATGGGCTTGAGTCCAGGTGAAGTGAAGCTAATATAGTAATATGAGAAGATTTGGGGTTTCATATTCAATATCCGATGGATGGTTTTGATTCTCTAATTCACAATTTAACTTTATCTTTATTATATAACTAGAATTAAGACCCCCGCGATGCTGCGGGGGAGTAAAACCATACCAAATATCATCAAAATGTCAAACCATCGCTACCAACCATCAATATTAAAGTTGCGGTGTGTTAATACGGATAAATTAAAACGAAACGTAAAATATATAAAAGTTTTAACAAGTTGATCTAGGACCCTCAAGTTGCGCAAAACCTTTCAAACGTGTAAAATATACGTAACAACATTAACAACACATATAAGTTGTGAAGTATTAACTTGCAAAACTTAGAACGAAATATAAAACGAAAATTTGCAAAAAATTAAAAGTACAAGGGATTAAATTTGAAAGTAAAAAAGTAGAGACGTCAAATTAAGAAAGATAAAAAAAGTTTTAGGTTAAAAGCAAAAAAATTAATATTTTTATAAAACACTCCAAAAATAATGTGCAACGGTCTATGCATAAATTACAACATCTTATGCATACAAAAAAATTGATATTTAGTATATTATAAATTTAACTAAAAACTATCACTCTTATATTTATATCTATAGAAAGAACTCTCACATCATATTCAAAATCCTTATCCTTATATTCTTTTTTTTATTAATCTTTTATTTACAGTTATAATTTTAAGTATCAACTATTTTATCTTAATATTATTTAATAATTAAGTATCAAATTTATGGGTCATTATTTTGACTTGACCTAGAAGGGTCAATAACACAAATCAATTACATAATCAAGAAGATATCACTTGTGGAATCAAGAACACAACGCAAAACATCATGCAAAACAAGATATGAGATAATGAGGTTGTTACTATACTCAATGCTTGGATTACGAGAATATCAATAAAACACATTACGCAATACAAGATTATATTAAGAAATTACATTAAGAAATTACCATTGAACATATTATGCAAAAAAGGACACTCATCTTTGTTAACATATTTTCGATAAGGACAACATTCTATGACCAAATAACATCACATTATTACAATCTTTTTTTTAATATTTATCAATTTAGCAAAGTTTATGGTCATTTCTACGAGGAAAATTAGATTTAAAGTAAATAATACTTTTCGTTCTTTGGGTTTATAGTCAATCTTAGTTTTCATTTTTAAACTAAATAACTTACAGTTATGTCATTAAGGTTTAAAAAATTTTGCACATTTCGTCTTTTTCTTTTACAAACATCTATTTTTGACATTAAATGAAGGTATGTGCTTCTGACGTAAGGGCATAATAGTCATTTTATATATAAAGACCTAATATTAAAAGATCAAATTAAAATTAAAACAACATTCATTCACACTCTCATCTGACCCCTCCATCTTCCTCCCTCCCTCTCTCTCTCTCTCTCTCTCTATCTCTCTCTCTCTATCTCTCTCTCTCTCTCTCCACCCCAACCCCACCTCTTCCACCATATCGATAGGGGTGTTCATTGGTTCGGTTATCACTTTGTTCGGTTTTTAATTTTTTTAAGGCATAACCGAAAACCGAATCGAACCAAATTAAGAATATGGCTAACCGAACCAATTTTAGCCAAATCCATTTTGATTCAGTTTTGGTTAAAAACCGAATTCACCATTTGTTTTTTTTATTTCAAATATTACCAAGTGTAAATAAGTTTTATTAGAATCACCCTTTATATACATTTTTTAAAAATACATATCAAATAATTAAACTCTTAAAAATTTTAAAATTTTATTTCTTAAAAATATAACTATTCGAATTTGATTGTTTTAGAGTAACAGTTTAAGACTAAGTTTTGATGTTTAAAAACAATATAACAATAAAATGTTTGTTATTGAGTTGAAAATAAACCATTTTGGAAAAACTTAGGATTTCGTAGTTAGCTTTCAATTACAAAAATATATATAACTTATAATATATTGAATTAGGTTAATTTCGTTAACCACCGAACAAAATGAATTTAAAAGTTAAATATAACCGAAAACCGAATACAGTGATTAATAAAAAAATGATGTAAAACACAATCCTAAAACACAATGATCGAAAACAACATTTTTATTATAAACTATAAAAAAACAATGACAAATTAACATATTATATTATTTTCAACACTATAATTTTTAAAAATAAATTGCTGAAAGTATATTACTGTGTATTTATTTCTAATTGTAAAACATAATGATAGATAACAAATTTATATAATCTAAAAAATCAGTAATAAAAATAACATAAAATAATCTAACACGTAAAACACAATGATTAATAAAAAGGATGTAAAATATATTAACAATGAACATATATGATACAACGAACTGACGTTTTGATAAAATAATCAAAATGTCCTGTTTTTTAAAACAATATAATGACACGTGTTAAGCCTACAATATTTTTTGGACTTTTTAGATTAAATCCCTTTTTTAGTATAACCTTATCCTTTCACATATTATTTTTTGGTATTGGAATTACTTGAGACTTTGACATTGTTTTTCATGTTTCAAAATATAGCGTTGATTATCAGTGATTATTATTTTAAAATTAAGTATTAAACTTTTAAATTTAGAGATGTTATTATTTGTTTTTATTTATATAAAAGGTTTAAACTTAAGGACATGTGTGAAAATTTATTAGTAAAAACTAAGATAATTAGTACTTCGATAAGTTATGTTTAGTGAATTTATTGATCTATAATAATATACCAAAATATGTAGAAGACATATTATATTTCTTTATATTGTCCGCCTAGGCTCTACCTAGAATTTAGACATGTTTCGTTACTAGAATGAAAATATATCATTTATTGATACATTAGACACTATTGATTATTTATATACTTTTCAAATTAAATATTTTTTTGATATATTTAAAACATGTTATTTATTAAAAACATGATATTTTTTAAAACAAAATGTTATTTTATACTTTCAAATATAATAAATAACTATTAATGTAATATTTTCATTCAAACTTATGTAGTACACAGGTTGCAAAATAGTAAAATAGTATGTAATATATATGGTTTATAAATTGAAAAT
Source organism: Flaveria bidentis (assembly GCA_018326385.1). Lineage (NCBI taxonomy): Eukaryota > Viridiplantae > Streptophyta > Magnoliopsida > Asterales > Asteraceae > Flaveria > Flaveria bidentis. The sequence goes on along the minus strand of BJCM01206617.1, from coordinate 13,539 downwards.
ATGTCATTAATTTTTAACTTGAGTAAATATTTAATCAATGAACCTAAAAGGAGCTAGTTGCAAAACACACAGTCACAAGTTTTCAGACCGCAGGAACGGTCGCAAAATGAAACAACTAACGAAGGGTTTTGTCACTGCATATTCAATGCAAAGGCCATAATATATCTAGTTTAATAGTTTTCTAATAATAATACAAACAGAGATATATAGATTGTGGGGACTAGGAAGATATTAAAAAACCAGTGTAAAACTATTGCTAGATTATATATACCACCCATTGTTAGATGTTTGCAGATTAGTGGCTAGGGTTCCGTCATGGGGTATTAAAGTATACATTGTACAAGCATAATTAAATATATCGTTGTTTAATTAAGAAATGATGATGGGATTATGCTTAAGTTGTTGCAACATCTATGTGGAAATCCGCCTGTTATGTTTAAACTTTTATGAACATAAAAAAAAACTCAAAAGAAACTCAAGAACTCTATTTCATTTGTTTTCATTGTAGGTGTTCGAAAAGGTTAAGTCGACTCTGATTATGATGAACTAAAACAAAATTTTGTATATTTAAAACGGATCTCCTCTTGTCTTACACTAGAAGAATTGCTCCTTTTTCATGAAAGAACATGAGATCATAAGCCGGCTTCTATAAATATATATAATAAGACCTAATCTTCTTAAGATTAATTAATAAATAAATTCTTGAATCTTCTTAAGATTAATTAATAAATAAATATATTCTTGTTTCTTTAGATACAACAGATCGTATGAGAATATACCCCAAGTCTTATAACATTGCAAAAAGGTGACAAAACTACGAACATAAAAAGTAAGAACAATTATAATCATGCCGAATACAAGCTTTGACTTAGGAAATCAAATTTATAACCAAACAACCATATTAATTCCCTTGTTTATTTTTTTATTATTGTATGTTTCCGATTGGTAGTTGAAGAGAGACCGTTAACACGTCTAACAATACCAACATAGTAATTTAGGATATTTTATTTATGATATACAAATCATGATATTCGTAATATAATGCCAGAATAACATGAAAAAAGTTAAAAATATTACAAACTTCAAAATGCAACCCTTAGTTTGATGCTTATACAGCAAGAAGAAGCCCAGGTACAGACGAATGATCAGTAAGCTTGCTCTGCCACACACACTGACACGTGTCAACACCTCGTGATCCGACATGGACGTTAGCTGACTTGGCGAAACGGGTGACCGTAACCGAAGTGTTGAAGTACTCCCTCACCTGAGTTATAACCCCATCAGCAACCGTCCATGCGTGGACCCAACTGACCTTACCGCTCACTGGAAAGCACCCTTCAGCCAGCACCATTGAGCCGATGGAGACGACTGATATAGGGTTGAAATCCAGTGAGTGGTACTCCTTGGTACAGCCGGTGAGCAACCGCATAAGACGGTTGCAAGATGGTGGTCCGTGGAACCACCATTCGATGTTGGGAGCTAGGAGGTGGTGGACCGTGGCGGCGTCTCGTGAGGCCAATGCTTTGTAGAAGTTGGAGACGATGTTTTGGTTGCATTCCTCTGGTGGCATATGGTGGTGGTGGTTGTGTTGATCAGCCATATTTTTTATTTTGTTGATGAGGGTTGTGTGTTATTGTTCAAAGAAATGTGAAAAAGCTAAAATGCATGACAAGTGTTATATAGGAGTAGGAGGAAGATATTTAAACAGTATTATATGGGGTTTGACCAACGATATATCAATGAAATCCTTATAACTAAACTTTCTGGTGTCAAAACGATGAGTAGGGACTTGGGTAACCTAACATATTAAATGAGTTTTGAGTGAAAGTGTAATATCTAAAGTTGTGGTGTTAGTAATGGTTTAAAATAAAACCAATTGAATAGCGAATCAATTATTTTATAGTATATTTATATCGAAGTGTTCTTTTTAATAATCAACTTAAACTAACATTTAAATCAAAATGTTCTTTTTAATAATTACTTTAATATTTTAATATATCATTCTCTTATTAAAAAGTGTTTTACTCTGTCCGGAAATATCAATCCCTGATCCCTAGATAGATTTTTTCACCTATATCCTTATATAGTTTTTTTTAGTTTTAGTGGGTAAAAACGTGATTTTAAACCATAAATTAAGAGCAAAAAAAGCAAAAAATCGGCTTCACGCGGACCCGGTTTATTTCGAACGGCATTTGTGTCCGATGTCGTGCGTGAGCGACCCAAATTTTTCAGCCAGAAACCCGTTTTTGCACCCCACCCTGCGCGCGGGTAGGTCATGGTGTAAAAGATATCATAAAGACATTCAATACCTTTCACCTTGTTATCATATATAAATATATAATGTTTCATTTGTCACACCAATGTGGGACACGGGTGTTAGAGAGACTCCTTTTCACACCCTTATTTCCAACAAATATTTAATTTCATATTTACATATATAAATATAATTAAAATATAATTAAATCGGTCCAACCGGTCCGACCACCAAACCAGTATGGTGTCCGGTTCGACGTCCGGTCCGGTTCGACGTCCGATCCGGTTCTGAAAACATTGGTTAAAATACAAATTAAAATCCTCTTGATTTGATATCTTATCACTTAGACCTTTATATTAATAGGTAAAATACAAAATAAGACTATTTGTTTGTTTTAAAAAAAATTGACTAACTCATATATATTTATTATAATTATAGATTGATTTATTATTTTAAAATATCATATTTCACTTCTTAATTTATTTATCATTTAATGTTATTTTAGGTTTTCTTATTAGTTAAAAACAAAAGGTTTACATGTTATAAATGAGTCAAATTGATATGGGTTACATGCTATTAATAAAAGTAAAATTGGAATATCTTATTTTCATGCATTGATAAATTGTAACTTACATATTAACACTTGTGTTGGTGTCTTAATAATTTTACAAAATTACAATAAAGGACAAGAGATGCTCTATATAGTAATATAGCTAAAAAAGAAATAAATTGTGTATAAAATTAATTAATATTATTTGGGAAATATCAAATGAGAACTTTTGTTATACGTGAGAAGTGTTGTGAAAATTTTTTAATACATCTTTTATCATGTGTAAATTTATTTACAAAATAGAACTAATCTTGCACATGTACATGTGAAACAAAATGAGTTTCTAGACTTCTTAGAAAATTAAAAAGATTTCATTTAATATTTGTGAGATCAATTTTTAACACATGTATAGAAAACGCGAACTATTTACGTATGTTTATACATGTGTAAAAAAAGTTCTTAGTGTTCACATGAATAAATAGGATTTCTTAAGATAACCATTAATATATATATATATATAATATATATATATATAAATATATATATATATATATTTGTGTGTGTGTTGGGGGGTTTAAGGTTCCTTTGTTAACTCTTATTTTTTGAGTTAACTCGTTAACACAAATGTAATGAATAATTACACCGTACTACAACACTGATGTAACAAGCCTCCTTCATTTTTAATAATTTCCTTCTTTTTTAAAACTTCTAAATTGTTTCATATAATATTATTTTTTGTACAAATCACACGACTATATAGATTATCTTTATATCTTTAAGTCGGATACAGTCTTGCAATATATATTTTTTATTATCCTTAACATTCCTTGTGAAATACTAGTTTAGTTAAAAGGTTAACATAATAAACAAAGGTTAATATTTGTTATCTATCCTACATATACATATACATATACGTATACATATACCTATACGTATACATATACATATACATATACATATACCTATATATATACATATATATGCGTATATATGTACGTATATATAGGTATATATATCTAGATATATATATCTATATCTATATCTATATCTATATCTATATACGTATATACATATATCTATATACTTATACGTATACGTATATACGTATATACATATATCTATATACGTATATGTATATATATCTTTATATCTATATACGTATATACGTGTATACGTATGTATATGCGTATACGTATACGCGTATATACGTGTATAGATACGCGTATATACGTGTATATGTATACACGTATATACGTGTGTGTGTGTGTGTATATATATATATATATATATATATATAGGGTTGAGATAATATTATAACTCAAAAATATATTAAGAAATGCAAGAACTAAACCACATACAATATATGAAAAAAACATCATTTCTTCTCATAATATTCATTACTTTTCTTACCGCACACACACATAAAACTTTTCTTATAATTTGTATTACAATGGTTAAAATATAATGTTTAATTGTTTCTTTTGAAGTTAAAAAACAAAACAATGAATGGATTTTAATCTAGACATATGTAGCTAAACATATTAAAGAATTCTAAAATATACATAATCATTAGTTTGATCAGCTTTTATGTTATTTTAATAGTTTTAATTTATATAAACAAACACAACTGTGTATAAAAAATGTTAAATTAAAATACCTTATGAACTAGAGTGGTTATCAAATGATCTTAACCCTTTAATGCACACAAATACACATAGGGTTAAGTTAAAAAGGAAAGGAATCTTGAGAAGACTAAGAAGTGATTTGGACCATTGATAAAGGGGTATCAATGATTGTGATGTCAAAAGAATGTCTTATCGATAAGTATAAATTAAAAGGGTTGGAAGGTTAAACTGAAAAACCATTAGAGATCCTTTTTTAACATGAAATGGATATATTCATAAATCTCTGACTTAACTTTATGAGATGATAAAATATGACAAAAAGCTATATCGAAAAAGAGTTCACGTGGACGTATTGGTTCACGTAAGGGTATACGTAAAATACCAAAGGGGTTATTCATATTCAAGCAAGTTTTAATTATACCATTATGACTGTTATATATGTAAGAGGGCGGGTGGTTTCTTGGTCCACTGCCGATACTTGTGGCTTCCGAGGAACAAGAAGAGGGACGTCATATGCTGCTCAAATTGTAACGACAAATGTTATTCGTGCAGAAGTAGATCAAGGCGTGCAACAAGCAGAAGTCATGATTAAAGGTCCGAATCTCGGAAGAGAAGTTGCATTACGAGCTATTCTTTGATGTGGTATACTATTAACTTTCGTACGGGATGTAACGCCTATGCCACATAATGGTTCTACCCCCCAAAAAAAAGACGTTTGTCAATATCAACATGACTCATTATTTCGATGAATCATTTCTTCGTATAGAAAAAGATTATGGAAACACTTACTCGAAATCCCACTTATTAGATTTCATTATGCACGACATAATTTTTTCTAAACAATTTGTCATGATATATCAAATCCATGTATAATATTATGAAAATAGATACAAATATATTGTTGATACTTAGTATCGACAATAGGTCTAAAAAAGTATCTAAAAACAAAAACATTAAACATAGGTACCCTCTCGAAGTAAGGAACCATAGCATATATGTTTGGAATAGATTTTATTTTTGAGAGAGCTGAATAAACACTATTTCGTTGAAAGGTTCTATACATCTGCCATTTCTCAACGAATTTATTTAGACAAAGACTCTATTTTTTCCTATTGTCGAATGGTCATTATTTCTTAAACATTGAGTGTGAATCAAACCCATGTATGAATTGAAATTGAAAGATTAGTACAAGTTCTTCCCTTTTGAATCAAATAGATTTATATTTGAAAGAAATTTACAATAAATTCTTTCATTATTGACTATTTGTCCCTCTGTTATAGGTGTTTTAATGTTGGCTATGATTGAACAAATAGCTCTACGAATGAATGGATTGGATCGACTTGAAAAATGAAAAGATTGTACAAGTTACACTTCGTCACCACTTTATAGAAAAGCCTTAGGTATGAATATATAAGATACATGTGACTCGATTGCTGAAATAGTATTTCTCTTCCAAAAAGCATGTTTTTTTACCGATGCATAAAGAAAATATTTTATTGCGAATAAACAAGATTTGGAGGAATTATCCATACGTAAAATGATAATGATTGATACGGGCATTTTCTACATGAAAAGGTAATCTTTTGTTACAACAAAAAGCAGAAGTGATTATTGAGAAATAGGAATCTGTGTTATCAAATGATTTTATGTGATTATTTCTAGTATGGAATGCGTTAATCATTCACTTTGGTATCTTATTGAACAAAAATGATGATATTGTTCCACCATTGATCAAGAATTTTGAATTCTGGCAAGTCTCATGATCATACAATAAGAAGGGTTCCAATTTTTTCAAATGAATGATTTGAATACCTATTGATTCTAAAAACTAAGGATTGTTTCGATCTTTCAATTCATAGATGTAGATCTCGGACCTATGAATGAGGATATTCTCGAAATTGACAAACAAAAACGAAAGTGAAATAGATAAAAAAAAAAGAAGAATAAACAACTTGGATAAATAGAAACGAAGTGATTTAGAAAAATCTTTTTGTCAATAACCTCAGACCAATCAATCGAATATGGATTAATAATTTAATATATAATCGATAAAACACTACTTGAAAACGGCTCTTCTGCTAAGAAACATTTAATTGATTTTTCTAACTTTCACTATCATCTTAAAACGTAAATAACTTTCTATTTAATCATATTTTTTTAAAATTTACCATAAAATCAAATACTTTTTAGTCTTTAATTTGAGTACATTATTGCTATACATATTCTTCAAACAAAAACTTCTTAAAACGTGTGTATAACTATGTGTTTTTCTCCCATATAAATGTGTTTTTATCTTCTATAACTGTGTCTTTTAAATTGTGCACCCAAATTCCTTTGTGTGTTCAATTTCTATTGTCTGATTCACATCCATAATATTGTGTGTTTTCACGTCCACATCCATCGTACGTTTTTTCCCTCAAGAACCATTGTGTTTTTGCTCGTGTAATCCAATTTTCAGGATGAAGTTACCCTCACCCTCTTGTTACATGGTGGTTTTATTTTTTTCTTAGTAAATATAATATGGTTGATAACATACTTAATATATCCAAAATTATATTTCAAAGTAAAAGTGCAGATCTCGTTTGATGTTAACAAGTTGCTTGAAATGGAGACGATTTAAATGGGCATAAATGAACTATCTAGTCATCGATTCCCTGTCTAGTCCACTATTTGGCATGAAAACATTGGTTCTTTGAAATTTTTGTGAGGTTGGATTTGACTAGTTAATAGCAAATTGTCGTCTTAACATTATTATCAGAGTTAAGTTATTTAAACTTAAGTAATAATATAAACACTTTCTAATGAACCACACCATAAACATTTTAGTTTCTATAACTTTTTTAAATCACTTGTTCCACTATTATTAGTATATTTTTTTAGATAGAGTGGAAATCCAATTAAACCATTTAACAATGGCTATAATTACTGTGGAAAGAACCATCAAATAAGAGCATAACACCCTCATACATTAAATATTACTTGGCTTCTTGATGTTAAAAGAGGGCACCATTACAAGAGGACACCATTAATATGCCCCTATAACAATAGGGGTGTTTTCTCTTCTGATCTTTATTGAGAAAAAGCAGGTTATATGAAAAGGAGAAAGTGTGTTAAAACTTAGAATTATGTATGAAAGGCACCAAGCGCCCTTTGTGAGTGCAGTAGGAGAGAGAAGATAAAAAAAACGTTTGAGATTGTTTTGAGAGAAACGGTTCTTGAAAGGGTGGGTACAAGTGTAGGAGAGATCATAACGTCATGGTTCTTGAAAGCGCGTTGAACAACCACATGTATAGTTAAGTTGAACCATAATGTCATCACTTCGTTGAAATTCACATTGTTCATGCCAAGGGTTGGCCCAAGTATGTATATAAATAAACGGTCATGGCTTTGGTTATATTAAAAATGATTCTAATATTTTATTTAGGATCTTGCCATGGCTATCACGTTCTTATTGTCTCATTGTGCTTAAACAAAAAAAATTGTTAGATTGAATATGAAGCAATCCGCATGGACCGTGACCCCTGATATGAAGTATAACAAGTCTTCCTCCTTTAACTTTTATTTATTTAAAATTTTCACAATACTGCATCAAATCTTAATAAATCAGCAAAAGTTCTTTCGATATACGGAATAGGCTGCAAAGACATAGTTAAACAAAAACATAACATGAGTTCAAATAAAAGACTATTAAAAACATCAACTATTAAGATATGTAAAAACATGTATAAACCATACATATAAATGTTACTAAATTATTACAAGAACGAAAATAACAAACTATAATTAATTAAATTTTCATCAATGGTTAGCCTTTTAAAGTTTACACTTCTTACCTACACTCCGTATGTTTATGTACATAAAAACTTATTAAATTATTTTTTCTTTATAAATATGTGTGTATAGAGGGCATTTAATTGAAAATCAACTTTTGTATAAAACCAAAAGAAACATTATTAGCCAATAATTTTTTTTTTAATTATTTAAAATCTTTATAACTAATAAGGATAAGATAATCTAACAATCTGAATTTCTAGAAACAATTACAGGGGTTTAATTGCTTCACGGTGGAGAATTGGAGATGCGGACTACGGACGAACGAAATCCTCATTGATACTTTCGTCACACGAACAAAATTCTCGTAGACAAGTTAAATTATTGGTTGTTATTAACTGCGATTTGTAGATTCAACGTGTTATTGCTTGTTATTTATGGTAATTTTTTGATGCAACGTGATATATGACTATTTCGTTTGTATGTTTTCTGTAGACACTGATGAGAGTGAAGAAAGAGGAAGTTCAATTGGTTATGAATTTTGGGGAGACTATAAAATTTAAAACACCAAATAATGAATTTTGCATGATAACTGTACTTTTATGCATTAAGTTATTATATCTTACAAAATACATATCGATTCAGTAAAAAATTTACAACAAAACGTTTAAAATAATACACATTGACAATTGTAGTATAAAGAAGTTTTAAACATGGTAGATTGATATAAAATAAATCTTAAAACAAATTAAGTTTTTTTGGTTTATGGGTAGATAATGTAAAATTTTATGTAAACTATAGCAATTATAAGGTTATTATGTAACTAATTGTAAAAATGTAATATGTAAATAATGTTAAAAATACTATTTTACCCTTAAAAATGTTGTACCATATGCATTAAGTGAGGTAAGTGTTTTTAATTTAATGGTATTTTAAAATACCATTCTCATATGCTTTATATATAGTATAGATAACTATAATAATTTGCATTCTGAACGTCCCACGAAAATCACAATCTTTTTTCATAGATGGGGGCTTGGTTTAAAAAAGCGCTATGAGACGCTGCCTTAAGCGTGAGGCGCTAGAGGCGTTTTCCCGGGCGCTTCGTTTCACCGAGGCACTGCCTGTACACGAAGCGCTCTGAGGCAGCGCTCCAGGAGGAAAGCGTGAGGCGACATGAAGCAGCGCTTCATGTGTTTGACCTTTTTATTGGGCCTTTTTGTTTAAATGGTCAAATTGGTTAAATATTGGGTCTCTTTATTCTGGCCCATCTCTCCCTATTTTAATTCTATTATAGCTCAACCAACCAACCCATTTAAACAAAATCAGAATAAGTTATTTTTAGAACCCTAAATTATCAACTTCGGTTCTTCTCCAATCATAGCAGTTGTGGTTTCTGCAGCTTTCGGTTCTTCTCCATCTTTTGCGACATCGGTTCTGCATTTTCTGCGTTTTTAGGATGTTTAATTATGTTCTAAACTTTAAATTCTAAGTATGTTTTATGTTTATGTTTTGTGTTTATGATTATGAAGTAAAATGTGTCATCCATAATAATTTATTATTATTATTTTTAATTTTATCGCCTCGCCTACGTGAAGCCCTCGCCTCACGTTTGAGGTGTAACGCCTCAAATTTTGGTACCAAAGTGCTTCGCCTCGCCTCACGCTTTTTTAAACCAAGGATGGGGGAGCACAAGAAGCTTGTTGAGAAAGATAAAATAGAACACATTGGTCTATATGAGGCTGGTCCAGCAACCATTAGCTATATGTTAACAAAAAAAATTAGAAACAAAAGCTATATGTAATGTTAGCATTTTCTGTAATCGATCTATCTATTTATCATTTGTTGAGAATTCGGAATTTCAATAGTTCCTTTTGCTACGGTGGTAGTGAGTTCTTTTGTTTCAAGTCTGAATTTTATAAACAAGTTGGAGCGATGTAGTGAATAAAATTTTAGTATTGCTAGTATTTTTATTTCTTAATTTCTTAATTATAACAATCTATTAAAGAATTTTTTTCATATGTATTATTGATATGTATTTGAGTTAGACTTGAAAAGTAATATATTTATGCATATAATATTATTTTTTAAAAGAATGCGCATATACATACAATAATTCTAAAAATGCATATATGCATCCACCAGTTTATTAAAAAAATGCACTTATGCATAATTGTCTTTTAGAAAATACGTATGTGCATATCTACCTACTCTAATAAAAAAAATATCTTAGATGACACATAACGGCACCACAATCAATCTCACCAAAATTTCCCCGTCTCTCTCTCCTATTAAATAATTATCTTAATTACTAACAATATTATTTAACACCTTTTTTAGATTTAATAAATTAAAAAATAAATCTATTTATTAATGTATTTCCTAAATTAATAAACTTTTTATGAAATAATAAATTTTTCTAAAACATAAAACTTTTTTTAAAATCCAAAAAATATTTCAAATTGGTATTCTTAAAAAGTCATTTTTAATACAAAAAATAATCAAATTTGAGAGTTATAATAGGAAACTATTTAAAAATGATATTTTTATACGGTTTGTTTTATAACAAAATTTTATTATGTTAATATTTTATTTAACCAACTCGGGTAATACACGGGTTTAGTAAAGATAGTACACCAATACAAACGTATATGTGTTTCCAACATCCTAATATGCATATACTTTATATGCACACATTATATATGTCTATATTCGTATACTTTAAATGCATCCATTGTATAAAAAAATATATTTTTCAAACAACTACTAAGTGACGTACCCAGGAATTTTTTGTTGGGGGTTGGATAATTATTTGGCAGTTCATTGGCTATAATAAAAAATAATTCTTTTGATGTGATTCGGGTCGGATTGGATCTATTGGCTATAGCAAATATGAAATAAACATTACTGTTGCTAATTGTCTGTCGACTTGCTGATCGATTTTTTCACTACAACGACAATTGACAATTTAAATTGAAGTTGTGCTCCATGCTCCCCGCCAATGGTTTAAGATTGTTTTTTTTAATGTTTTAATTTAATGGGTGATGCTTATTGACTAACTGAGTAATAAAAGTTGGGCATTAGGGTTAAGAGTATTGGTTTATTGGATAGCAACTTGATGGGTTAAAATTTATAAGTTTAATGAAATAATGGTCTAACACCATGTTTTAATAAGTTTATATATGTATTCTTTTGGTATAACCTATCAGTTTATATTTGTAAAACTTTTAAAATTTATTATTTTTAGGGTCGTTGGTAATAAAAAAAATCACATCATTTTCTATTTCCAAAATCATGGGGTCGTTGCTAAGATTTCTTCGGAGTCGATCAGAAATATAACATATCCACGACTATAATTTTTATGGGGTCGGATGAATCACAATCATTTTAGGAAAATATATAATTTTAAAGGTGCAAATAATCTGAATACTATTACACTCACATCATTTTAGGAAAATATATAATTTTAAAGGTGCCAAGTAAGATATGAGTAACTCTCTCATTTTTATTATGCTTGTTCTTGTAATAGTATTCAGATTAAAACCATATCTAACACACGCACATGTTTTCTGAGACATGCAAAAGCCCCACACAATGCCTGAATCGTCACAAGTATTTATATTTATTTATTGTAGTTTTGTTACGTAGTTATAATTTTTGGATTTCTAAAATCTAATATTATTTTTAAGAAACTTTGTGAAAATTTTATGATTGATTTTTTAAAATAAATTTGTATGATGAACAAAATTTTCACCGGAACAATTATGCTAAAAGAGGTTTGTTGCTAATCCATCACCAAAGGGTTTGCGTGATAATCCTACACCTACATATTATAAATAAGCACTCAAGTGTTAATCAATAGCGTGATAATTTCATACCACCTTATACGTAAAATGGATTTCGTATTTTAATTTCACACTAGTTTGTATATTTTATATGTAAAATGAATTTTGTACTTTAAACTTTCTCTCTCTATATTTACTTGATTTTTTTTGTTTTTTTATTAAGATATTTATTAGATAAATAAAGTAAGATGGTATTATCTATATATATACATGATTTTTTTTTGTTTTATTATCTATAAATAAATGATGTATTATCTATATATGTACATATTTTTTTGTTTTTTTATTAAGATATTTATTAAATAAATAAAGTAAGATGACTAAATAGTCTTATTGATACTGTGCATGATTAGAAAAAAAAAAGAGATGTGTTACAACATTTAAAATAAAAGTTAATTTTTGTAATTTCTGTAATTTAAGAACGATATCATCAAATTGATATTAATCTAACGTAAATAAAAACATAATTTATGAGAATTAAAATGTTGTCCTTTCCTACTTCTATAGTTCGATACAATGAGAATTATGTTTGTCATTAGCTCGAAAGACGGTGACGTGAAAAGCATCCACTCGTAATATAAAGAGGGATGATTACCTCCTTTTTTGGAATAATTAGGTAGGACACTAGTTAATTAAAAAATATATACATATTAAAATCATATAACTAAATTTTCTAATAATATATACATATTAAAATCATATAACTTTTATTTATTTTTTTAATTCATCACTTATAAATAAATAATATTCAAACAAGCAAAAATATTTATTACATTATCACACGTTATCCTATAAGACGAACCACGAACAAAGCAGCCTAGGTGGCCAACATCCTAAAGTAACAACCAATGAAGAGTCCGTCGGCATAGTATAAGAAACAATTGAAAAAATATTAGTGGTCATTAATAATCCAACTATCATTATCTTAAAAAGTAAACAACTTCTTGTCTATTTAATTCTTAAACCACTGAATGTTAAGATATCTAAAAAAATAATCAACTCGAAGTAATGATTGTCATAAATTATAATAGGCTATATGTATTTCCAATTTCAGATTGCATCTGAAACCATGCTAACCGGCTTGTAGCATAATGATATTATAATAGTGTAATAAAAATGTTCATTTTCAAGTGGAGTTCTTATGATAAATATTGATGTTGATCTAGAAGTGCAAGCGTATGAGTTAGATGTTGAAAAAAAAATTAAAAGCATGCTAAACATTATTTAGTATAATATGTCTCCACAAGAAAAAGTGTGACGATACGCACCATGGAAATACAAATAGTTGACATCTGCCTAGTAAAGTAGATATTAGTTGATTGTGACGAAATTCAAGGAATTCTTTCTAAATTATTAGAGAGATTTTGATATTATTATATAGATGATTACAAGCTAATTACAAGGAGAAATACAAGGAAAGGTATTACAATAATATTGACTTTATAATCACTACTATATTTACGTGTGATTGACAGTAATTGTAGGAGTAGTTGG
>BJCM01206616.1:0-10113 GCA_018326385.1 Flaveria bidentis | reverse complement strand
ATCATAAATTGACATCCATGTGGAGACACTTTGATGTTTTAACTGATTTACCCTCTTGCACGTGTGATGAATCTGAAAAGGTTTCAAAATATAATCAAAATTTAAGGTTGATGCAATTTTTAATGGGACTTGATGATAAATATTTACCTCTGAGATCCTCAATTTTGTCAAAGGAGCCCTTACCCTCTGTTAAGGTTGCTTTCTCCTTGATATCTGGTGAGGAATCTCATAGAGAAATAGCATCATTAAATATGTCACAACCAACTGCTTTTGTCTCTAAATCTACTATGATAAAGAGAAATGCTAATAACAAAGGTTCATCATTAAAATGTTCCAATTGTAATAAAAATGGTCATACAAATGAAAAATGTTTTGAAATTATTGGGTATCCTGCAAACTACAAGGGTAAGGGATCTTTGGATAAACCTAAGGCTAATAATGTTGTTTCTGATGTCCCTGTGAGTTTAGGTGGTAATTATCAACTATCTGCTGATCAATATGCTAAGCTCATGAACGTTTTAAGTGAACCTGTTAATGTTGATCAAGGAACTTCCAATATGGCAGGTACTATGCAAGATAGTACTTGTTTGTCTTTTTTTTGTGGTGTCTCTATGACAACTCCTAAAAATTGTAGGGGATGGGTTATAGATTCAGGGGCCAATCAACACATGGTTCTGTCAGATGAGTCTTTGTTTGATTTAGTTTATGTGTCTAGTTATAACATGACTGTGGGTCATCCTAATGGAACTAAAGCTACAATAAAATTCATTGGAAAACTTAAACTATCTAAAGATGTTGTCTTGATTGATGTGTTGGTAGTTCCTGAATACTCTGTCAGTCTGTTATCTGTCTATAAACTTGCTCGTGATAGTAAATTAGGATGCTGGTTTGATGAATTCAATTGTTTGATTCAGGACTTCACCCAGTCCAGGACTCTTCTGACTGGTAAACAGGTGAATGACCTGTATTACTTTGGTTGTCCAATATTAGATGAAGTTCTGTGTAGAAACAGTAATGTTCCTGTGTAAACTGATTTAAAATTATGGCACTCTAGAATGGGTCATCCCTCTTATCAAGTTTTAAAAAGCTTTAAATCCTGATCTTAATTTGAAAGTTCCTGATTCAAATTTTCCTTGTGAGGTGTGTTAAAGGGCTAAACAATCCATAAATTCCTTTCCTACTAGTGATCATAAATCCATGAGATTAGGTGAGTTAATTCATCTAGATTTATGGGGTCCATTCAAAGTCACTAGCAATGAAGGGTTCAAATATTTTTTAACCATTGTTGATGATTATTCTAGAGCTGTTTGGGTATATTTACTAATATCTAAAGATGAGGTCTTTTATAATATACAGTGTTTTGTAAAGCTACTTTTAAATCCGTTTGATGTCACTGTAAAATGTTTTAGAACTGATAATGGTACTGAGTTTGTAAATAATCAGTTTGAAATGTTCTTAAAAGCTAATGGCATTATACATCAAACATCTTGTGTTTACACACCTCAACAGAATGGAGTTGTTGAGAGAAAACATAGGCATTTGTTAAATGTGGCCAGGGCATTACTGTTTCAGAGTGGTATTCCTCTTAGGCTGTGGACTGATTGTATTTTAACTGCTACTTACTTGATTAACAGGACTCCTTCATCTGTTTTGAATGGTAAATCCCCTTTTGAATTGTTGTTAAATAAAAAACCCTCCCTTAATCATCTCAGATCTTTTGGGTGTTTATCTTTTGCTGCTAATCTTAATCCTAATAATAAATTTGATAGCAGATCTGTAAAATATGTTTTTCTTGGATATGCGTTTAATAAGAAGGGTTATAAAGTGTTATCCTTAGAAAATAACTCAATATTTTATTCTAGAGATGTGAGATTTTTTAAAAGTGATTTCCTTTTAAAGAAAAACTTTCTGAATCAATGGTTGATAATCTCAATCACATAAATTTTTTTGATCATAATGGATCTGAGAAAAACTCTTGTTTGCCCGATGATGAGAGGGAGGATTCCAATGGTAATATCAGTCAGGGTGGGTTGAATGATTTGCCCAATGTTCCCTCAGCTGTTTCTAGTTCAGTAGTTGACTCTGACCAACAGTGTTTTGACAACCCTGACAGTAGAATTCAAACAGATACTACTGCTAATCCATCTACTGTTACAAGTTGTCATCAACCTGTTAGTAGTCCTACTGATAATAGAGGGAATTTGTTGGTGGATCTTGTCAATCTAACCACTGATGTGCCAAATGCGGATAAGGATAATTCAGATAATTTTGAAATCCCTGAGGGCACTGAATCATCATCCAAGGGGAATTATCGTAAGTCAGGAAGGGTGGGAATATTTCTAAAAAAATTCAGTGATTTTGTTGTTGAAGGCAAAGTTAAATATGGTGTTGATAAGTATGTTAACTTTGCTAATTTGTCCACTTTGGCTGCTGATAATTTGTGTTTCCTGACTTTACTTGATAAAAGTATTGAACCTAGGTCTTATAAGGAAGCTTGTAAAGATAGTAACTGGGTAGATGCTATGAATAAGGAAATAGAGGCATTAAATAGAAGTCAAACCTGGCTCATTACTGATTTACCTAAGGATAGGAAAGCTATAGGCAGTAAATGGCTTTATAAAATTAAGTATAAGTCAAATGGGGAAATAAAAAGATATAAAGCCAGACTTGTTGCTAAAGGTTACAGTCAATGTGAGGGAGTTGATTTTGAGGAAACATTTGCTCCTGTTGTTAAAATGACTACTGTCAGAACTCTCATTTCTATTGTTGTTCAGTTGGGTTGGAAGTTGTTTCAGCTTGATGTTAATAATGTTTTTTTTGTATGGGGATTTACATGAGGATGTTTATATGACTATTCCTGAGGGTTTTGGTTCTACCAATAATAATGATAAGGTTTGTAAGTTAGTAAAATCTTTGTATGGTCTTAAGCAAGCTCCTAGGCAGTGGAATGAAAAACTAACTTCTACCTTAATATCTATTGGTTTTGAACAAATTAAAAATGATGTCTCCTTATTTGTTAAAGCCTTCAACTCTAAAATTGTTGTGCTTCTTGTTTATGTTGATGATATTGTTATTACTGGTAATTGTAAAACTGAGATTAATAATGTGAAACAAATGTTAAATCAAAGTTTTATGATTAAAGATTTAGGGAAATTAAAATATTTTTTGGGAATTGAAGTTCTTGAAAATTCTAGTGGTGTTTGTTTGAATCAAAGGAATATTGTTTGGAATTGCTAAATGAGTTTGGTATGCTTGCATGTAAACCTGTCTCTATTCCTATGGAACAAAATTCTGTTGTGCATGATGTTTCTAACATGGAGTCTAATGATTGTGTTTTGGAAAACATTTCTGTGTTTCAATCCCTTGTTGGTAAGCTCATCTATTTGATTTTAACTAGGCCTGATATTTCCTATACTGTTCATTGTCTTAGTCAATATATGCATAAACCTCTTTAATCTCATTTTAAAATTGCTTTAAGACTTTTAAGGTACTTGAAACTTAATCCTGGTCAAGGTTTAATGTTTAAAAGACAATCAGAGTTTGTTTTAAAAGGTTTTTCTGATTCTGATTGGGGGAAGTGTTTAAAAACAAGGAGATGTGTCACTGGTTTTTGTGTCTACTTAGGAGATAATCTTGTTTCCTGGAAAAGTAAAAAACAAAGTACAATTGCTAGATCTTCAGCTGAAGCTGAATATAGAGCAATGTGTACTACTGGATGTGAGATTTTATGGATAAGGAAACTTTTGGAAGACATGAAGGTCGTTTGTCCTATTCCTGTTGAAATTTCTTGTGACAGTACTGCTGCTATTCTCATGACTGCAAATCCTGTCTTTCATGAGCGAACTAAGCATTTTGAGATTGACTTGTTTTTCTTAAGAGAAAAAGTTTCGGCTGGTGTATTTAAAATTGTTAAAATTGACACATTAAATCAGCCTGCTGATATTTTTACAAAGAGTCTTGGTGTTGTTCAACATAAAGCTTTGAGTAAAAAATTGGGTCTTGTTGATTTGTTTTCAGAATTGAATTGAGGATGGGTGTTAAAATTATATATTTTTGTTCAATTCAGTTCTGCTTATTTTTTAATTGTTTTTTAATGTCGAGGGACTAGTGTGTCATTCATGGAAGATGGATGCTGCTGCTGAATGTTTGGTGTCTCTTGAAGGGGTGTTGCTGTGCTAATGATATTCTTGGATACTATATATTCATCGTTTTGCTCTCCTAGGGAAACACACACAAATATTAGGGTTTTCATCTTCATCTCTGGAAAATTCATTTTGTTCATCGTTTTCGAAGATCTTCTGCATAAATCAGTGAGGTCAAGCAACTCATCGTTGCTTGTTTTAATAGTCTGATTATCAGTTTTCTCTTAGTCGATGTAATTGATTCTATTTTCTTTGTGTTCATGGTTTGTTCTCATCACAATCGGAGAGATCAAGATTTGATTGTAATCATTTGATACATTGTTCATTCTTAATCCAGAAAACTTAATATTTTTAAGCCATATCTTTCGTCTCTGATTCCTCCGATATTGCATAAAGCTCCATCAATAAAGAGTTCATATCTTGCACCAATTGGTCCGAAGCTTCCAAAAGATTTTCTATGTTCACCAACTACTCGTATGACAGAAATTAGAGTCGTTAAACCCGGTTGTCATTGTGTGTGCATGATCTGCATGATTTAAAAGTTAATGCATTATTTTTGTATGTAACTAACTAAAACAAATCAAACTTATAACATTAGTCAAATATAAATTAAAGATATAAAATACAAGGAGTGTTACATAAATAAAATATGAAGTTTGATTTGTGTACATATGAAGTTTAATTATAACTGTACATAATTATATGAAGGAGTGTTGTATAAAATAGAATTGTTAATTTCTATATGGTATACATGCATTATTTTTGTATACATGAGAATTTTAAACGGAAAAGAAAAAAAAACAAAATATAGAGTCCACTTATGAGACACCACACATGTGAAAAATCATTTTGAGTTCTTGTACACAAATTTCAGATTATGTTTAGCATTAATAATAATTAACAAATGATAGACACTATTATCTTCATTTCACATTAATGCCATTTATTTTCACCCAATTCTTTTTAACCCAACCCGCTCTTTGCCCCTGCCCTCCACAAAAAATGTCACTGGTTAATTAAAACACACACAACGTCAGTCACATAAATCTCATGTATACCATATAGAAATTAACAATTCTAAATCGTTACCCAAGGATTCTGTGTACAAAATCTTCTAATATCCAATTTGATTTCGAGTTATCCAAAGTGAGCAAATAGCACTAAAACTATTTATTTCGCTACTTGCTAACACCCACAACTTCAACTAGAAATAGACACAAACAAAAACTTGCACATCCCTTAACACGAAAACACCACCAATTATCTCATTTTCACTTCACTTCACTTCACTTCAACCTCCCACACATCCTCCCTCTCCTCCATCTTCACCTTCGGAACCATAACTTTCAGCACGCCATTCTTCATCTCTGCTTCGATCTCGTTCAGCTTGAACACACCCTCCGGCAGATGAAATCTCGTCGAGTAACAACGCGGTGGCTCATCCTTTTCCTCCTCAGATTCATTCTTCAATTCATATTTGATGATCAGAGTGTTCTCCTCAACGTAGACCTTCACGTTGCCTTTGTCCAACCCCGGCATGTCGAACCTGAAGCTCAGCGACTCGGTGGTTTCCTTTGCAGCCCATCTCATCTTTGCTCCTGATGCTCCAGCATCACAAGCTGCTGTGTGTGGAGTGTGCTTGAATTGTTCCATCATGTTGAACATCTGGCTCAGGCTTTGAGGTGGAGAAATTGGAACGAACACACCTAAAATCATCATCAGGCACACAGGATGAACATTAACATAGGGTTGTTGACAGATTAAAGGCGTTAATACAGTATACATGCGTATGAAAGCATGAATGAAGCAAAACATATATCATCAGTCATCAAAATTCATCTGAACTTGTTGCAAACAGAGAATGTTAGGGATAATATAACTATGGATAATGAATACAAAGGAAATTTCATCAGAAGTAAAATGCAAATTACATCAGCATAACAGAATCAAGGCGTTGATGCTTGATATAGAATGGATCGATGTGTATGAAAGAAATAAGCAAAACATATATCATCAAACTCATCTGAAATTATTGCAAATACATATCTATGAACACAAAAGGAATTTCATCCGCAGTAACATGCAATTTGACTAGCACTAAGATGCTTCAGCAATACTATTAAATGTTACACGATTCAATGTTACGGAACGTAATCAGAAAACGGATCGATGCGTATGAAAGCAAATAGATCTCATAAGCAAATACAGAACAGATGCGTACGAAAACAGATCACAATTTATCAAAATAGTCAACTGAAATCATTGCACACAGAGAATGTTACCGATTCGGATTTGGATTTAAACTTCATTAGAGAACATCTATGAATGCAAAAGAAATTTCATCACCAGTAAGATGCATCATGCTTCAGCATTACAAATATACAATTCAATATCATGGAGCATTGGTAGAAACCAGATCGATGCGCATAAATCAACGATAACTCTTCAGCAATTGCCGCTATCGCGTACAATAACTCATCAACAAAACTCAAACAATCAAATAGTAACGTGAAACACGCTACAACTCCTAGTAACAGAATAATCAGTGGACGAACAACTGCAAATGCATCTAAATCCACGATTCCGAACGTCAAAATAACGATCTAGCAAAGAGTAAAGCTCACCTGAGAAGATATCACGGTCACAGCGATGAGAGACGTACGAGCCACAGTATCGACCCTCATCGGAGCTGCCGTTGGAATCTTCACAATCAGACACCTGAGCTGAACATGTACTGAAGCTTCGTCCGATTGATGGTGCCGCAGAGACGGAGCGAAGAGGAGCAAAAAGCTTGTTGAACAGAGTTGCTGCAGTGGTGCTTTTGGTGAGAAGTCGTGAGGTAGTCATATCTGATATCTCTCTGGTGGTGGATTGCTGTCGTCGGTACGGATTTCCGGTGGAGATAGTGTTGCCGGAGAATGGAGGGTTGTTGTACGTGAAGAGGAGGTGAGTGGAGGTGTGAGGTTTTTGGAAACCGTAGATGAGTCTAGAAGGTTCTAGAAGCGGAAACTTTCTTCGCAAGGCAATAGAATAATAATAATATTTTTTTAATTTAAATGGAATTTATCTGTTTTATGTTTAAACTAGTATATGTTAGAGCAATTACGGTTCGTTCTTTATATTTATGTAAGTGTATTTCTTATATTATATGGTATGATTATAAGTTGTTGTAAATGAATAAAATAAGAAATTTATTGTTCAATCTGTATTTTTAAGAAACACTATTCAAAAACCTATAATATTTTTAATATATTTTAAATGTTTGTGAGTGTAAGAGCATTCACATCTTATTTCTTATTTTTATCCATATAATTACACTAACAATCATCACTTCTTCTCTCTCCTTTCAATTAACAAATATATTTTTATATATTTTTCATTACATTTTCTTTTTTTCACTCACAAACACTTTGAAAAATATTAAAAAAATATAAGGGTTGAACGGTGAATCCTTAAATTTACAGATGAACAGTAACATTTTTTCTCTCACTCACTCACAACCACTCAAAATCATCCTATATAATTTAAGGACTCACACTCACATAATTATAAGACATGAGCTGTGAATGCTCTAAAAGAAAAGAAAAAAAAGTAATTATAAAATTGAAAAGGAGAGAAAAAATTAGTATTTTTTAATGTAATTATATGAATAAAGATGGAGAATGAGTTGTGAATACTTTTAGGTTATGTGTTCCCGATGTGTCGTTGGGTCACGTAGGCTAGCCATGTCCGAGCACACCATCGCATTTTGGCATGGGGGGAGCGTAGGGTGGAGTGCGGTTCATGGGAGGACTATCTGTTCGAGACATTGGTTGTGATCAGGTCAATTTTAAATAGTTTAAAATAATCATAAAATATTTTATAATTCAAACCTTATCAAATATTCTTCTCCTGTCAAACTCCATCATATTTTATAAGTACCCTCACATTGAAAGTTTATAAATAACAAATCAAAGAGGTGAATACTGAATCAACCGAATAAGAGTGACCAGTCCGGTCCGGTTGTCAAAACATTATTCATTCGAGTTTGACTAATATGAACAATATAGGGTTGGCCGTTGGGATTTAATTGATTCTCAAACACAACTGGTTCAAAACACAAACCTTGCTACGAAAACCATTCTTTCCATTTCCCCCAATCGAACCCGAACCCCAACCTGAATGTGACCCTGAACCACAACCAAAAAATGTTCAAACAAGAATGTGCGTTAGCGTGAGCTTTGGTTGACGTCTCGAAAGATCAACTTGTTGGTTAATTTACTATTTGTTTTACATTTTTAACAAGTTTGTTTTTTTATATTTATAATTATTCTAACAAGTTTATTTATATTTTGTTGTTTAGGCATCAATCAAAGTAAAACTCAATTTTAAAACCTGGTTCGCGCATTGTTTTGCACTCGTCTAGGAAATAAAAGTCCTACCATCGACATGATTTAGGTCACTGGACTGAAATCCGTAAAAAAATCAGTTTATTTGGTAATCTTTATAATAAAATTGGTTGAACCGGAAAAACGAAGAAAGTTACTTTAATGTTTACAACTACATGATGGACGAGTATTTTCAAAAGATGAACGTTATATTTTCTCAAAGTCCTGTTTGGAAGATTTTGAAGTTATTTACAAAGTGACACGTGGTTCCTATAATGGTTGATGGTCCATCACCAAAACGTACCAAGACTCCTTCCTTGAAAGATGTTAGCCAATACTCATACGAGATTCAATCTTTAACAAACCTGATGACGAGTTTGATCCAAAGAGGAACTTCCCCAACTACCGAGGAGAAACAACAAAGTAGGGGCTAAAAATAAAAGTATACAAATTGATGATGTGGCAACCACTTTCAAAGAAGGCATCAAACGTTTAACTATAAATTCGGCTCAAATAATCACTCTTAAGAAAAATTGACAAAGGATATGTGGATATCAAAACTTTGGCTATGAAGGACGACCACCTTAACAAAGAAGATCGTGAGTTTGCCAAGATGACTAAGAACGAAATTCACGTGGAGTATCGTAGGAAACATAACAAAATTAGTTACCTTTTTTAGATTCAAGTTATTTTGTATTTTATTTAGATATTTGAAATTTTCTTAACTTGTTTAAATTTAATTTCAACTCATTCAATCTTTTTAATTACATTTGTTAATATATAAACTAACATAACTAAATATAATATTTATCTAATTAGGGATGTAAATGAGCCGAACCGAGCCGAGCCAAGATAGGTTCGGGCTCGAGCTCGTTGGCCTAACGAGCCAGCTCGGCTCGGCTCGAAAATATAACCGAGCTGAAAATACGAGCTCGAGTTCGGCTCGTGAAAAGCTCGAGCCAGCTTGCAACCTAAAGAAGCATATCGTTTAGCATAAAGGTGAGTTCTCCTAACCTAAAGAAGTTGTCAACCACTCGCAAGAACACTTAAATAAGCATATCGTTTAAATACAAGAAGTCAAGGCTCAAGAACACTTACAAGCACACAGAGCCGTAGGTCGTAAGGGCATGTTTGGGATTGGTCGCAGGAGCTGCTCGGGCTGGTGTGGGTGGTCGACTGTCGTAGGTTGCAAGGTGTAACATCCGTCGAATTTCAAAATTATGAAACCAAACCCGAACTCACTTTAAACTTTCATACGATGGAAATTTTAATATTTAAATTTCTTATTATTTATTTTATTGAATCAAACTCGTTAAATGTGCAATTTAAGCAATATTGAAAATTTTTTTATTTATTTTATCATTTAAACAAAGAATAATAATTTATTTTATAAATAAATCTTTTTCATAAAAATATAAATCTTTATTTATCATTTTACAATAAATAACTAAATGGAAAAGACTTATTAAAACTTATAAAGTTATAAAATGAATTTTAATAAACTTATAAAGTTACAAGTCTTATAAAAGTTATAAAGATTTTATAAGAAAATAAATTATTCTTTTATCTATTTTTTTATTTAATATTATATTTATTTCAAAATC
>BJCM01206615.1:0-34623 GCA_018326385.1 Flaveria bidentis | reverse complement strand
AGCGGAAAATCTAGCGGCTGATCATCTCTCGCGTCTTGAGGATTCAAGTCCTTCACAAACTGAGGAAGCTATAATAAACGACAATTTTCCTCAAAAATTCCTTGTGCATATTCAATCCTCAATCGATGAACATCCTTAGTTTGCCGATTTTGCAAATTTCTTAGCAAGCGGAAACCTTCTTAAAGGAATGACTTATCAGCAAAAGAAGAAATTATTTACTAATATCAAACATTACTATTAGGAGGACCCATATCTGTTCAGAATCGGTGCAGACCAACTCATTCGAAGATGTGTATACGAAAGTGAAGCAGAACAAGAAAGTATTTGACTCTGGATTTTACTGGCCCACGATCTTCAAGGTGCTCACAACATGGTATGCACCTGTGATGCATGTCAAAGAGAAAACAATATCTCAACTTAGGATGGGATGCCTCAGAAACCAATTCAAGTATGCGAGGTATTTGATATATGGGGTATTGATTTCATGGAGCCATTCCCAGTGTCATTTGTCAATCATTACATCTTGGTAGCAGTTGATTACATTACAAAATGGGTTGAAGCTCAAGCCCTACCTACTAATGATGCCTGAGACATTATCAAATTCCTTAAGAAACTATTAACTCGTTATGATTCCCCCAAAGCTCTAATTACTGAACAAGGAACTCATTTCTATAACAATAAGCTCGAATGAGCAATGGCGCGTTATGGAGTTCACCATCACTTTACAACTGCTTACCATCCACAAGCGAATGGGCAAGCCGAAGTCACTAACCGAGGCATCAAACGAAACCTTGAGAAAACTGTAGGTCAAAACCAGAACGATGGTCTATCAAGTTAGATAATGCATTATTGGCTTTTCGAACAGCCTATAAGACTCCCATCGGCACAACACCGTTCAAACATGTCTATAGGAAATCTTGTCATCTACCTATGGAACTAGAGCACAAGTCCTTTTGAGCACTTAATGTAGCAAACGTGGACCAAGACCTTGCAGGAAAGAATTGATTCCTACAAATTCACGAATTGGAGGAATTGAGAGAACAAACGTACGAAAACGCTAGAATTTACAAAGAAAAGACAAGAAAATTCCACGACCCTTGATAAAAGAACACAAAATGATTTCATGTGAACATGTCTTACTTTACAACTCTCGTTTACGTTTGTTTCCTGGAAAACTGGAATCACGTTGGTGTGGACCTTATATGATGAAAAACATGATTCTGAATGGTGCCATTGAAATTTATAACCACGAAGGTTTAAGTCTCAAAGTGAATGGTCATCATTTGAAACCGTATAACAATGGACCAACCAAGATTCCCTCGGAGGAATTACACCTCCGCCCCGATGAAAACTAATTATGGGGAAGGGTCGTGCCGAAGACCCGAAACTTAAACGCGGCACCTGTATATAAATTTTTCATAATTTTTTAACTATTTAGGTCTTCACAAGCACAAGCAAAGGGTCGTGCCTCATGAAGCATGTCCCCGTGTCTCTTAATAATTTTTTCCACGATCTCTGCTGACGACTCTAGAATGTTGCAGGTCGAATTTAAGTCGAATTCTGACAAGCACGGGGCCATGCCTAGCCAAGCACGCCCCCGTGTTCACTTTCCATGACCTGTATATAAATACCACACTTGTTCCATTCATTCAACACACCCATTCCTGTTTAAAAACGACTGAAAAAATGAAAGAATCAAGTCACGGAAGTTCCAACTAGAATCCTGCAAAGAAACCGCGTTCTGGAACGCGAAAGCCAATGACTCAAGAATACTTCTTCAAGCTACATGAACTTATCGAGCAATTGACTAAAATGAACCTCGTTGCGTCCTAATGCTTAGCTGAACTTATCCAAAAAATTCAAAAAATGGGCGAGGAACTTGTTTCCATTTACCGTCAGCTTGCGGAATTAAGCAACTGCACTTCTCACTATCCCATCTTCTAGATTCTCGGCTTTTAACATATCTTGTAACCATAGGACCCTAGGAAATGTAATTTTCAAATTGGCTTGTGTTATTTGACTCTAGTACTATTTTCGTATCTTTTTTGATGATTTGGATGTGATAAAACTTAACTGGGAAAATTACGTAACGCGCGAATCTGAAAAACGAAACAACAAAAAACTAAAACCGAACAACATCACATGAGCACGCCCGCATGCCTAAGGAGGCACACCCCCGTGCTCGACAAGAGATGACACCACCTAACAATTTTCAGCCTTTTGTCTTGTTCCCCATAAGTTTTGCATGTTAAAAACCGAGTTCATTGCCTGCAAAGTTTGTATCCACTTCCATTTTCATCTTATTTTCCATTTTTCTTTCATCTTTTCGAGAGGATTTGATTCAGAGGTTAGTATGCTAATTCCTATGATTATGATAGTCATTTACATGTAGTTAGGTGATTAGGTCTCTAAACAACCAAAATCCTAGCAATTATGTTTAAAGACTTGTTCTTAAACGTATTATGGAATGATGAATGCTTTTAACCTACTTGTTCAAGTTTATTCTTGTAGTAGATTAGTGTTAATTAGTATGTTTAGTTAGTTATTAGTATGTTTAGTGAGTTAATTAGTTTTTTTCCTGTTATTGTTAACAAGAATATCTTCATAAATCATGGTGAAATCTTTGTTAATCATGTTCAAGTTACAAGAATTCACAAGTGGTATTAAACACTATACATATTTTTGAGTATCATGAATTATTAACAAGTGATTAAAATGTTAAACGTATAATCTTTGATTTTTAAAGAAAGAGAATGTTAAACACATGCTTAATCAAAGGTTTACAAACAAAACCACGCATGCTCGAGTCAAGATTTCATGCCTAAGCATGTTAAACGCACCCCTATGTTCAACAATTTTTCCATGGATGATAAATTTTCAACTATTTTTGAGCATGAGTTGAATCAATATGATGTTATGTCTTGAAAAACACATGGTTTTCACTAACATCATGAAACTGTTCAAGAAAATTGTTTTGTATAGATTAACTTATTTTTAAAATTTCAGGATCATGGATCATCCCTACTTACAATTTGAAGGGAGCCGCGAGATATGGTGTCGTGATAGACTACTACTACAAAGGGTCGAAAGATCCCACTTATAAGCAGATAAAGAAACACTAGCGGCTGTCGCAGAGCTAGAAAGATATAATAAATTATTGAGTATTCAGTGGAAGCGTTTATTCTCACAAAATAGACCTTCCGTTTATGAACTAACTCTTGAATTTTTAGCATCATTCAGATAGTGCAGTTTCATTCAAACTTGCTATACATTAGCATAAAACATCCATTGCCTTGTTCAGTGTCTATCTCGGAATCTGCACGAAACAAGAAATGGAGGAGGAAGCAATATCTGGAATGTCAGCGTACCATATCTTCCCGAACGAGGAAAGTAAACACGCGGAATGTGGTGCAATGAGGAAAGCATTTGGGGAGTGGATTGGAACTGGAGAGACTTGTCATTCAACTCGTGTAAAACAAAAAGCAGTTAGATACGAGACCCGCTACTGCGATACATTCATCGGTTACTTAGTCATTCCATAACAGCTCGTGGTCAAAGAGAAGGAATTGTTAATTTAAGGGAATTGTTCATTTTATATTGTATGGTTAATCAGTTGCCATGTAATATTGGATATTTGTTTTGTAATCTTTTTACCAGGAATGCGATTGCAGGTGGTCCAACACCCATGTTTGGAGGAAGCTGGATTTTGAACTTATACGAGAGCTATGGTTGTAACACTGAGGGATCTGAAGGAGTGATGTCGGGACTGTTAGACTTGAGCATTTGCACAAGTATGTACATGGTGACGAGCCTACCAAATGGTGTTCGAGCATATATTATCATATAAAGTGTGTCTAGTGCTTAATGAATAGTCTCGACTTAATGTAATACACCTGATATGTTGTAAACAAATAAAACTGAGTCATTCGTAGGAGCATATGCGAATGAGACTAAGTCGTACGACTAATCCATGCTAATAGACCAGTCGTGCGACTGAGTCATTCGTAAGACTGAACCATAAGTATGGTCCAGTCGTATGATTGAACCATACGCATAGTCCAATCGTATGAATGGGCCCAGTCGCATCTGATATGGGCTGAGGCCTATAAATACCAGTTTCATTGTGTAGAAAAGTTCAAGGAGTATGCCCGGGGCCTAGGTGTTGTCGAATGAGAGGGGAGATCATGCTCAATCTCCCCTTGCCAAGAGTCGTGATTCTTCTATTTAACAAGCTTGTGATTATTAGGTTTTATCAATGAAACCATTTTTATTGTTCATTATCTTGTTTGTCTTTTGGATTGGTTTTGTTTCGTTCCGTACAGAACACACTCGGATGTCAACCGAACTAGCGACTTCAGAATTCGTATCAGTGTCGGTTACTGCAAGAATGATCTAAAATCATTCTAGCAACCGAAGCACTTGATTTCTGGATCTATTTCATGTTTTTTGACGTTAAACCCACTTCGTGTTCTTCGTGTTTTGCTCAGATCTTGTTAAGTGTGTTGTTCATAGGTTAAAATCGAACTCGAAACCACGTTCTTATCACCCTTGCGAATCTTATGATGTCTATTTTGTTTCGATTCATGTAAAATTCCATAGATTAGGGTTTTTGGCAGTTGTGGCAGCTACAGATCTAAAAATATGCGTGAAGATCTGCTCATATGACTGGACCAGTCGTACGACTAGACCATCCGACAGGACCAGTCTTACGTCTAGTCATGGGACTGGACTAGTCATACGATTGGACCATGCGACTGGAGCAGTCTTATGCCTAGTCATGCGACTTGACCAGTCTTATGTCCAGTAATGCTACTAGACCAGTCTTCTGACCAGTCGCATGAATATATCATTCATATCATCCATTCACACAAATTTGATATTTGTCCTCCATGTCATACGAATGAATGGTGTTCCTGACCAAAAAAATATATATAAAAAAAGGGTCTGGATTGCCTCTTACACAGATTTGAGGATGAGCAAAGCACATTCATCCTTAGGTTCTTTTGTCAAACAAGTTCGATGGATACCCCATTATTCGTTGGACTTCCAGAATAGATGAATGTAGTTAGAACACAAAAGAGAGAAGAGAAGATGTCAGCAGTCGGTGTTGATTTTGTGGGGTAGTTAGGAGCATCTGAAAATTTA
This sequence comes from Flaveria bidentis, assembly GCA_018326385.1. NCBI lineage: Eukaryota > Viridiplantae > Streptophyta > Magnoliopsida > Asterales > Asteraceae > Flaveria > Flaveria bidentis. The sequence goes on along the minus strand of BJCM01206615.1, from coordinate 29,478 downwards.
TAGGCCAATCAAGTTATATTTATCCGTACAGAGAGGATTCTAATTCTTAGGGGGATCCATGTATAGAGAAAGTGAAGACGCAATCAAAAAGTGATGATGTGAGCTGGTTCTGATGATGAATATGAGTGCATGCTCATTTATTTGAGATTGTCAGTTGTGGATTGGAACCTTCTACTTTTTGCCCAATACACCGTATGAGGATGGTAGGAGAGCACAATGTTTATATATTAGGATATGCTGAATTTGAGGGGAATTTTCTGTAGATGTTAATGTTAATCAGGTTAGCCTGTGTGAAGATTGGAGCAATGAAAAACTATTCATGTCATTATCTGGAAAAATCAGTCGTATTGGGAATCTTGTTGTTATGATGGTGTTCTGCACACTAAACAAAAGCTATTATGCCTTAATTCATTTTCAGGGATACTATAGCAACCTGACGGATCAACAACGTTGGCTAATATGGTTTTTCCTTTGATTCTATTGGAAACCAGAGCAAAGATTTATCGAATATTGTAAGAGTTTTTATCTACTATTGGCAAGCAACGTCCAAGGGGGACTTTGTTCGAGCATATATTGTCATATATAGTGTGTCCATTGCTTGACGAATAGTCTAGGCTTAATGTAATATAACTGATATGTTGTAAACACATGAAACTGAGTCATTCGCAGGAACATATGCGAATGAGACTTAGTCGTACGACTGAGCCATGCTAATGGACCAGTCGTGAGACTGAGAGGTGCTACTGGGCCATTCATAAGACTGAACCATAAGTATGGTCCAGTCGTACGATGGAACCATACGCATGGTCCAATCGTAAGAATGGGCCCACTCACATCTCATATGGGTTGAGGCCAATAAATACCAGTTTTATTGTGTAGAAAGGTTTAAGGACTATGCCCGGGGCCTAGGTGCTACCGGATGAGAGGGGCGATCATGCTCGATCTCCCCTTGCCAAGAGTCGTGATTCTTTTCTATTTAACGAGCTTGTAGTAATTAGCTTTTATCAATGAAACCATTTTATTATTGTTCGTTATCTTGTTTGTCTCTTGGTTTTGGTTTTGTTTCCTTTCGTCAAGAACATGCTCGGATGTCTACAGATCAAGCGACTTCACAAATGGGCAGCCAAGATTCAAATATAAGAAGGGACAAATCTGGGATCCGGGGGTTCCCGAAGAAATAATTATGGACCTCGACATGCCGATACAGCCGGAAGGAGCCGGAGCTGGATCTTCAAGTGCACGTACAAGGGAATTCACAACCATGTTAGACCTTTATGAGTCAATCCAAACCACCAGCAACCATTCATAGCGATCATTTGAATATGCCCAATGAGCCTTCAACCGAGTCAAAAATCTACATTCCCGAGTTGATGACCTGAGCAACAGTGTCACGTATATCAGGAATCAAATGTACCATGAGTGGGGGGATATCCCACCACAAAGCCCTTGAAAACCATATCATATTCAGGGTCCCGACACAATTGTTTCATGCGAATCTATCTTTTAATTTATGTAATTGTGTTTTTATTTTGTGTGTTTAGGATTTTAATGCTTTCAATAAATTGGTGACATTTCAGGTGATCCCGAAGATTCTACCAACTCGAGGGCGAACAAGACACAAGTGTCAAATTCATCATTTTTAGGGGAGTTATTTCATTACCCATTCTCGATCTTGAATATGTTAATCACATTGAGGACAATGTGAATTTTAAGTGTGGGGATGGAGTAATGCATTTGACTTTGCTAAAAAGATCCAAATTTAAAAAAATTAGGAAAAGATCATTTAACAAGTAATTTTTTGTGACAAGAAACCAAAAATTTAGTATAATTTTTTATAAACCAAATTACAAATATACATTTTCGGGAAATAAAGAAGTAAAATCATGACGTCCAAATAAAATTAAAAATGTTTTTTTTTGTGATATCATTAAAAACAATAATCTAGTAAAATATTTAATAATGTAAAATGAAACACTTTTACCCTATTCTATCCATATGTGAGTTTATTTTTGAGCCTTAAATAGCTTTTGCATATTGCAATCCTACTTTTATTCTGGATTTAATTGAGGGTGCATATGATACGTGTGATTTGAACTTGATTTGGGTATACATTTCAAGACCTTGATTAGTATTTGTTGCTTAAAAATGTGTTACGCACTAGGAAACCTTAACCATTCGAGCCTGAACCATTTTCTTTAATTTTTCTTACCCGAATGCCAACCCTAGTTAGCCTCGTTGAGCTTAAACGTTTTTGTCTTTAAAATCACCCGAAACCAAGTCACTTAACCAAAAGAAAGCCTTCAACAAAAACCGTTTTCATTAAAAACACGTTTTTGGCTTATAAAAAAAACAAATTTTTGGTCATTTACCGGCAGACCTTAAAGAACTGGAATGCATTCTTTTGATTTCAATTTGCTTTGTTGCCTTCATCATGCAAAACCGAGACTTCCCCCGGAAATCTACGAACAAATTTTCAATCTCACATTCGACGCAAGAAAGAAATGGCGAAAAAAGGAACAAGTTCCGCCATTTTGTGGGATTTCAAAAAGTGCTATAAAGAGATGGGCAAAAAGATATCAAAGATGCCCGAACTATTGAAATTGGTCCCATAATGGAAAATGCAAAAAGAATCAAAATGAATCTCAATACGAATACACAGAACTAATCCGATTGGGTGCTATTAGGCTTCAAGCCGAACGATCCTCGTGAACGAAAAGTTTTGTGTATCTTTGGGTAAAAGATGAAGTACGGTTCTTGAAAGCAAAATACGGTATTGACAGTCTGACCTTAAACGAGTCCTCAAGTTAGCATATCCCTTCTAGCTTGAAGTATTGTATAGGGAACCTTTTATTGCTTTCCTCGTAGTTTATGTTAGAAAAATAAGCATAGAACGTCGTCTTTAGAAATTAGCCATTTTTCCAAATATTCCATACCCGAGCCCGAGCCAAGTTACAATCCATCAAAGACCTAATGATTTATGAAAATAAATATCTAAGTAGGTGAAGATTTGATCCCTTAACAAGCATATGATTTCTCACGTATTCATAGTAGGCAATTGAGTGTATTAGTCATACTTAATCTTAATTATGACTCCATATATTTAGCCGAGTGTGAGTGCATTTTGTGAGAAGTGTGGATTTTTACATGATAATAATCATTAGTAACCAATCTATTGTTTGCTAGGATATCATTTTACATATGCTTAGAATATTTATATTTAGATGAAAATAAAGTTTACTTGCGTATTTCTCGAAAGACATGTTTATAAATTGATTTATTTGGTTTTTGGTGGAATTATCGTTTTAAGTGATTTTTTCTCGAGGACAAGAAAAGTTCAAGTGTGGGGATGTTTGATGTGCTCCAAATTATAAATAAAAATCGTATCAAAAGCACATCAATTATTCCTTAATATCTTCCTTAAAATGATGAAAATGTACTTAAAATGTTAAATTGTGTTTTCAGGTGTTTTAAAGGGAAAGATAGACAAAAGAAGCATATTTAACAAGAAATTTAAGTAATTTGAGCTTTGGAGTCCGAGCATGGGGTCGTGTCTCATTAAGCACCCCCCATGCCTTGCCAGAAACACACCCCCATGCTAGAGTTCGAGCTTTGGACATCTGACAGGATAAAAAGTACTGTCCCCTAAAAGTAGACACGGGGTCGTGCCCCACCTCCAACACGGGCTTATGCCTCATTTAGCATGGGGCCGTGCCCGACACAACCTGGGTTGATACATGTCTATACCTAGTTTATGTGCTTAATGTAAAAACTTGTCATGTCTTACACATATGTAATGAATGAGTGGAATGAAATATAATATGTTGTTGATGCTTATAATGTTTAATATTTTATTGTATTATTGTGTGTTAAAGTATAATGAATTTACTATATAGGTTTGAGGTTGTTGTACATAGTTCTTAGTCAATAATGATTGAGAAATGTGTTCAAACTTAATCGTATGAGACTTCATGCAAATGGACCATGCTAATGGACCATACGCATGAATATCTCATGCTAATGGACCAGTCGCATGACTGAACCAGGAGACTGGATGAGTCGCATGATTGAGACATAACATTGACTCAGTCCTGCGTATGGATCAATTGCTTGATTCAGTCGCACGACTAAACCATGCTAATGGTTCAGTCGTATGATTGCAAATCCATAACCTATAAATACCACCTAATTCGTGAAAAAACGTGACACCTAATAGAATTTTGACACATACTCACAACCTAGCCATCCAAAGCGTCCAGAAACCCTACTCCAAGTTCATAGTTCATTACTCATCGATTTCTAATCAATTCTTAACGTTTGTTTCATCGTTAGATCGATCGGGTTGTCATTCCAACTGATTGAATCGCCAATCAAATAGGATTCCGCACTATTAGATCCGGTTTCACGCATAATCAGTTAGTTCTCCGTACGTACACGGTCCTAACACGTGGTATCAGAACTTTGGCTCTTGATTTTGCATGTGATTCGATTGGTTTAGGTGTAAAAATCATGTTTTTCATTCAAAAAGGTCATCTTTTGTAGTAAAATAGTGTTTTCGATGTCTCCAGGTATAAAACTTTACGTTTTTTCGACTTCTGGCAAATTAGGGTTCGTGAAAAATCGTATTTTTGTGTCAAAGTGTCAAAAACCTTCGAATTTTCAAAAAAGCAGAAGCCTTCAGTTCCACGATTGGCTCAATCGCACGACTGAACTCAATCACACACCCATTTGCATGATTGAACTCAGTCGCTCATCCATTCGTACGACTAAACATCTTCATTCGCCTGTTTTCATTCGCATTCTCCATATGTACGACTGAATCCAATTGCATGATTGAATTCATTCACATACTTCAATCGCATAGCTCATCCGCACGACTGAGTCATCCGCATTGGTCATCGGCATTTGTCCAATCGCACGATTGACTTATCCGCATTTGTCCAATAGCACGATTGACTCGTCTGCATTTTTCCAATCACACGATTGACTCATCGGCATCTGTCCATTCATAAGAGTGAATAAAGTTCAAAGTTTAAAGAAATGGTAGATCAGTTCTCTGCGTTACTGCCGATAGGGACTCACGGATCCAGAACCTTTTTCATTTGGAAAATGAAATTAGGAATCACAATAATCCACCTAAACTGATAATGTTAAATGATTACCCACAATAGAAACAAAGATTTGAGATCTATCTTAATGGAGTTGATCCCAATCTGTGGGTATCTATTGATACAGGTTATAGTATGCCAGTTGGTGTTGATGGTGTAAAATTAACCTTAGGTGGTATGAGTGACAGCCAGAAAGCGAAGTACAATGCTGAAAAGAAGGTGTATGCCCTGCTGACTTAGTCAATACTAGAAGACATATTCCATTAGTTTTCTGAGAACAAACAAGCAAAGAAGTTATGGGAAGCCTTGGAGAAAAGATACGACGGGAATGCAACGTTGAAAGCTTTGAAGGCAAAGGCTCTGAAGGCAAAGGCTCTGAAGAAGGAGTTTGATAACTTCTCTTTGATGGGGAAAGAGAGCTTGGTTGATGTTATAGACAGGTTCTACCATCTGATAAGTGAGTTGCACACTCATGGAATAACAACGTCTTTGGAAGATAAGGTGTCAAGCTTTGTAGATGGCTTGCCAGAGAAATAGGACTTGTTTGTGTCGAATCTCAGACAGAACAATATTATGTCAAAGTTAGATATAAATGACTTTATATTGAAGTTGAGAGAAGAACAACTGAGGATGAAATACAAGTCTCAGAAAGGATCCTATGACCAGAATCCTTCACTTTATAACTTCTCTCCCACTCCAACCAGTTCAGGAGCACCTCTTCAAACAACGTTTGTGTCTAGTTCAGCCGCTCCTTCTTAAACCACAGCTTTAGGATCTAAAACACCAGGGTCATCTAGTACCCAATATATTGTGCCTGAAGCAAATGCTACTAAGTTGAAGACCGAAAAGCTCGATAATATTACTATGAAGATCGCAAAGGAGCACATGGACCTTCTCGCAATGGTTGTTTATTCCTATGATTTTCTAGTTGCAGGGAATATTGGTAATTGCCATCTGGCCGATGAAGACTACGACAAAATTGGTGAATTCGGTCACTAAATAGAAGGAGGCTACTTTGAAATCCAAAGGTAAGATGCCTATTGTGAATTTGGATGAATAATTTGAAAAGGTTAATGTAAAGTCAGGTTCAAACATGTCTATTTCTGTACCCAAAATGACCAAACCAGTTAACCAACCACGTGATCCACGTCAAAGTCCAAATAAACAAACGGCTAATTATGTTAAAAACGTTAAAATAATGAATTTTGTTAAAGAAGCAAAAACATCTAAAGAAGAAGTGTCCAAACCTAACCAGACTAAAGTCACACCAGTATCACACACTTCCCCACAGAAACAGTTCCATGAACATGTAGAAGGGAGATCTTGCTACAGTTGTGGAAAGAAATGACATATTGCTTCTAATTGTCCTTATTATCAGAATTCTAGGCAAAAAGTTGAACTTTATGATACTAAACCACGTTTTCCTAAAAGGAGTTCTATCTCTCCACCAAAGAGTATAAATGAACCTAAAGTTCAGACTGTAAGTTAGTCGTTTGTTTATCATAAACAGGCCTTACACAAAACTGGCTTATGGAAAGTTAAGTCAAGTCAAATTTCTGATGATAAGAACAATATGAAGAATGATATGCCATCACCCTCAAATGGACAGTGGGTTGAGTTTATGATGTGTGATTCCTCTGGGTCACCCAAGCCAGTTAAGGCTTAGGTACCAAACCTAAGCTGATCATTTCCTGTTAATCTGCAGGGTGTCCAATAGAGCACTATCACAAACACCTTGATTGTTGATAGTGGGGCGTCTAGGCACATGACTGGGAATCTGTCTCTCCTTTTCAATGTCAAACAAATTAAAGGGGGACATGTATCATTTGCTGGGAACAAAGGAGGATACATCACAACTCAAGGCGAAGTGGGAAACCAGAAAGTAGAGTTTGGTAAGGTCAACTACATTCAACAACTACAGAATAACTTGCTTTCAGTCTTCGAGATATATGACAAAGGATTCTTAGTGGGTTTTGACAACAAGAAGTGCTATGTATTGAAGAAGGATTACATTTAACCGGGGGACCAAATCTTAATGTCAGCTTCAAGATATAATGACTTATATGTCTTGGATCTCTCAAAAGCCGCCACAACCGATCATCAAGTTCAATGCTTCTTTTCAAAGGCCATAGAGAAAGACTCAATCTCTTGGCCTAGGAGAATGGGACATATAAATCCACAGAAGATGAATCATCTCATACATAATGATTTAGTAAATGGAGTAAATGTCAAGAATTTTCAACTTCCGCTTTTTTATGTAGCATGTATGAAAGGTAAATAGACCAAGAAGTCTCACAAGGCAAAGAATGTAAATTCCATTGACCTGCCTCTTGAACTTCTACATATGGATCTGTTTGGTCCTGTCAGTACGAAAAGCATCGCTAGTGATCTGTACTGTTATGTAGTCACTGATGATTACTCAAGATTCTCTTCGGTGATTTGTCTGAAATCCAAATCGGAGACATTCGAATCTTTCAAATAGTTAGTAACTACATTGGAATCTCTCTACAAGCTGAAAGTGAGACAGATTCACTCAGACAACGACACGGAGTTCAAGAACCAGTGGATGGACGCATTCTGCAATGAGAAAGGAATTGTACACCAGTTCACATATGCCTACACTCCACAAATGAACGGAGTTGCTGAATGAAAGAAAAGAAGCTTGATAGGGATAGCAAGAACGATCCTAGCCAACTCGAAACTGTCTATCCAATTTTGGAACAAGGCAGTTGCCAATGCATGTTACACCCTCAATCGAGTCTTGGTTGTCAAACGTCATGGTAAAACATGTTATGAGTTGCTCCAGCGACGTAAACATAATCTAGACTACCTCGAACAATTTGGCGCACCATGTACGCTGCTGAAGAAAACTCAGTGAGGGAAGTTCAGTGAGAAGGCTGAAGAAGGGATTTTTCTAGGATACAATATACCGAATAAGAGAGTTTATAACAACTCAACGGGTCAAGTAGAAGTGTGGTGCAACGTTGACGTTCAGAGATACACCACCCCCTTGCTGGAAAAGGACCTTCATTCTTAATTGATTATGATGGATTCTCTAAGTCCTTCACTATCCTTATCTTCCCTACTGATGATGAGTTATCGACCAGAATGATGGTTGATGTCTTAAATACACCGTCACCAGACTCGACAACATCAGTTCCACTATGTGAATCTTCTAGTTCCGTAGGGGGAGCACTTGATGTAAGTGATTCCTCCTCTGATTATAAAGAAGTGGAGACTGAACAGGTGGACCAGGAGGAATAGGTTCCTGCTACTACAAGCACACAAATATCAGATGCTGATGTCTTAGACACTTCAAAACCTGAAACTCCAACAACTATAGATACTGACCTGGGAATCCAAAATCTGTATGAGGAAGTAGTTGTTCCCACCACTCCCAGATCACGAATACACATTTACCATCCTCTGGACAACATCATAGGGGATGTACAATTAAGACTTCAGACAAGAAATCAACTCTACTCAGCTGATTATGCCTTTGTCATGGAAAAAGGCTACCTTCACGACGGTGCGTATCAATGTTTTGTGTCTCAATTTGAGCCAAAATATGTTCCTGAAACCTTAAACGATGAGGCATGGGTTACTGCTATGCAAGAAGAAATCCTTCAATTCAAGAAGCTAGGAGTATGGACACTGGTGGATAGACCAAAAGTTGCTAAAGTAATAGGCACTAAATTGGTCTTGAAGTGCAAGAAAGATAACCAAGGGGTCATAATCAGAAATAAAGCTCGACTTGTCGTCCAAGGTTTTAGACAAGTCGAAGGAATCGATTACAATGAAGTGTTCACACCTGTGGCTAGAATGGAAGCAATTCCTATCTTCCTAGCGTATGCATCTTACATGAAGATTAAACTTTATCAACTAGATGTCAAGAGTGTATTCCTTCATGGTGAAACCTGTGAGATAATGTATGTTAGTCAACCCGAAGGATTTGAGGATCCTTACATTAGGACAGAGTTTACAAGCTGGATAAGGCTCTCTACATGCTATATCAAGCCCCGAGAGGATGGTATGAGAAATTCTCAAGTCATCTGGTCAAACACGGTTTTCGCAGAGGAGTTATTGACTGTACACTATTCATCAAAGAAAAGGATGATGACTTAATGCTCATACAAATTTATGTTGATGACATAATCTTCGGTTCCAGAAACAAAGAATTATGTAAAGAAATTGAGAGTGCAATGCGGAAGATGAAGTTCTTCTTAGGATTACAGGTGGATTAGACACCCAAAGGAATCTTCCAACATCAACTAAATATGTAGGGGATATCCTTAGTCGGTTTGACATGGAGAACGCTTTAGCTGCTGGAACTCTACTTGCCACGAACCTCGATGTGGCACCTGACGAAAATGGTGATCTGGTTGATGCTACAATGTATCAAGGAATGATCGGATCCCTTATGTATCTCACAACATCTTGACCTGATATCATGTACGTGACGTGTCTCTGCTCCAGATATAAGGAAAAACCAAAAGTCAACTATCTCATAGGTGTTAAAGGAATTTTCCATTATCTAAAGGGTACTCCAAAACTCGGCATATGGTATCCTCATGGCGGCTGCAAAATGAATTTCAAGTAACCATTTGCAGGATGTTAGTTCTTTGGTAGACGGTTAGTCACCTGGCAGTGTAAGAAGCAGACCTCCATTGCTCTGTCAACATGTGAAGCTGAATACGTTGCTGCTGCATGTTGCTGTTCACAAATCATCTAGATTCAACAGCAAATGAGAGACTACGGTTTGAAATTTTCTAACACTCCTATCTATGTTGATAATTCTGCTGCTATAGCCTTTACAAAAAATCCAGTCCAACATCCTAAACGGAGGTTTTTATATCTATACGTGACTGTTTTGAAAAGCAAATAATCGATGTGGTTAAAATAAATACTGATTTTCAACACGCCGACCTCTACACAAATACATTTGTTAAACCGAGGTTTTTATATCTATTAGGGGTTAATGGCGTGAAAAAGAAAAATGATGTGATTTCAGAGTAAGAAAATGCCTAGTCCGACATTTTTTTAATTTAGTTTTATTTTATTTTATTTTATTTTATTTTCCTGTTTATTAAAATCAAAAAACCCAAAATTAAATTCAGTTTTAAAATTTTAGGGAGAGAATTGGTTATATTAGTATTAAATTAGCTGCTTTATTTAATTACATAAAAAACAAAAAAAATGAGGGAGAAGGACAGGTTAGCTAAAAGGAAAGTAATCAAATTTATGATAATGATTCAATGTTTTGGGAAAATGATAGTACACAGGGAACAGATTGTTTGGGACTTCAAAAGAGTTTAACCGATTAAGATGTAAAATTCTAAGTATAAGTCTGAAAAGTCTAAGCAAAATAAAAGGAAAAATGATAGTAAAACTAGTATGCAACTAAGGTATCATAGAGAAAGTAGACCTACAGGCTGCTAGTTCATTACATGATGTGTCGTTAGATTCAACGCAATAGATGAGTAAACCTGATTGGTGATTTAAAATGCAAACTAAGTTGTTCAACTTGCTATGGATTCCCATCTTATCCCTGGTTAACACAATCAACACAGTTCCAATAAGGGGTGAAGAGCAAAATAAACGCCACAAATGAGTGCGGACGACCATAAAATATGAGCAAAGCACATGAAAAAATTGAAAAATGCAATCAAGCTAATAACTTACGTTGTTAGTGCATTATGTGCAAAAAGAAAATAAATGCTCTAACAAGAAGATAGGTTGTGTGCCTCTCTATTGTGTGCTGGCACTGACCTGAGGATACGCATAACCTAAATATTTTAGAATTCATTGTTGTTTGTGCCTCTTTGTTGTGCGATGGCACTAACCTAAGGCTTGGCATCTCTTTGAAAGCTCTTAGAATAGTTTCTTCTTGAAATATACCCGTAGACCGCTCAAAAATCTTCTGAGGAACGTTTATTACAATATAAGCGTGTGATCTATAAATGCTTGTTGAAATAATTAAACCTTCATGCATCATCAATGTGCGTCAAAAATCTGTGTATGGATTTAAGAGGACAAACATACTGACATTCATCGTGACCTGTATTTCTTGTAAGTCTAAATCATTGTGTGCACCCTGTAGCTCTAGTATGATTTCCTAAAATTGCTATTTACTCTCGGTCAAAACAAGAATCTAGCATCAGAATAGTTTAGTAAAGTGTCCCAAATGATTCTGATATACCTGTATGATTCCATCATGAATTGTACCAGAAATGATAAAAGAGAATTGAAGTTGTGTTGTCCTGGAAGTAAAATTGATTAGAAGTACTCTAGTAGGTTTAAAATCCATCTCAAATCAAAAATACAAAATTCTATCTTGTTCTGTTTTTTTTAATTTCTAGTTGTTTTATTTATTAATTTTTAGTCATTTGGTATGTAAAAGTCGGACTATGCGTTTGAAGTCATTCTGTAAATCTCTCACTAAAACGGGTCACGTCTGAGGTGACCAATCGGGCTTTAAGTTAAAAGGATCACGTCTGAGGTGATCAAACAGTTTTCAAATTAAAAGGATCATGTCTGAGATGATCATCAGTCATAATGTTTTATCAATAATTAAAATGTTAAGTATTTGAAAGTGTGTAATGTCAAACTAGTAAGTATGATCTATTCACACGACTGAACCATACGTATGGACCAGTTGTATGATTGGACCATAAGCATAGGTCAATCCACAGGATTGGATCCCAAGAGTGAACCAATCGCATTGAATGGATGTGACGGGCTGAGTCAGTTGCAGAACTGAAACCCAGTCGCACGACTGAGCATGACCGACTGAGCAAGTCGCACGACTGAACGTGACCGACTGAGCCAGTCGCACGACTGAGCCCCAGTCGCACGAATGAAGCGTGCGAAAAGGTCTAGTCTCCCAACTGAACAGAATATCAGTATAAATAGGGTGAAGTCAGTCGCACATTCTCATCACCCTTCAATCGCTCCCAAATCGCACGAAAGCAAACATACTCTGCCAAAGTTGGATTTCAACGATTTCGTTTTGTGTTTGTGATACAAACGTCTATGCTTTTCATCTAGAGGTACTTAGTGAATGAAATCGCACAAAATGTGTGGCATAATCAAACCCTAACTGCCCAAATTGATTAAAATCAAGAAATCTGTAAAAACCATCAAATAGACCACTTAAATCTGAATAATCGTTAAAATGAAGGACATACAGTTAAAGTTAGGGTCCCTACGAATCTAAAGAGTCTAAACACAACGTCTAACATCAAGTTTTGACCTAGATTCAAGGTTAGAGTGTCAAATAGAGAGTTAGGCAAATAGACACTCTGAATGAAATTCAATCGCACAATTGAGCGGGGCGAATGACTGAATCGATCGAATGAACAAGGCGTATGAGCTCAATCGCACGATTGAACTCAGCCACATGTTCAATCACCCGGTTAAACTCAGCCGCAGGCTCAATCACACGGTTGAACTCAGCCGCAGGCTCAATCGCCCGGTTGAACTCAACCGCATGCTTAGTCGCCCGGTTGAACTCAGTCGCATGCTCAATCGCACGACTGAACTCAATCGTATGGCTCAATCACATGATTGAACCAGACTGATCTCAGAACAGTTTAAATTTCAATAGAATCTATTCTGGACAAATCTCATGTTTATGTGTCTTGTGTTACAGAAACATGGCAGATAGGTGGATCATCAACACCAAGCATAACATTTGTGCTCACTTGGATGCCACCACTTGGAATGTTGTTGAGTTTGTTGGTATCATTGCATTTTTCAAGAGATCAAGGATCTACAGAGCCATATCTGCTCCATGCACACCATACCGGTCTATACAGCAGGCCTTCTGGGAAGGTGCGTCAGTTGATAGATCTACTGAGCCCTACTGCATTTGGAGCACCATTTTTGGGCAATAGATTGAGATTACTACAGCAGACCTTCAACAGGTAGTGGATCTGGGTGATTATACTGCCTACCCAACCAAGTTACATCCTCTTACCATAAGGGGATGTTTTCTACGGATGAAGTACACTGGGGACATCAACGTAGGTGTTCTCAACAAAAGCAACCTGTGTCCCTAGTTCAAGTATATGGCACATGTCATTCTAAAGTGCATTGCTTCACCAAGGGGTGGATTTGATGTTCTATCTGACCAAATCTAGAATGCTTACGTGGCACTAGTGCTGAATCACCCCTTCAGCTTCTCCAACATGATCTTCTCCTACATGGTCGAGAACAATGAGGCCAAGGGTAAGGAGAGTTTCTGCATGTATCCAAGGTTTTTGCAAATTATCATAGATGAGAAGCTCCCTCTTCTGCCCAAGGAGAAGGACCACGCACTGATGTTAGAGGTGATGGATGACACCACTCTGGCAAAGATGAAGGTGTACAGGGGGAAGCAGGCGAAACGCCCTATCAGGAGATTATTTGGCACTTGGCCAGTGCTGATTACGTGGCGCCAGCTCGCAAGAATTGGCATCAAGATGACAGTGATTCGGATTCTGAGCTGATTATTCTACCCACCAACGACACCGATGATGATGACAGTGGCGATGGTGGAGATACAGGCCCCACTACATCTAGGGCCACTGCCACTGATATACCATCTCCACCATCCACCCAGGGTGGAACTGAGAGTGTTGGATTCCACCTAGACTTCCGTCCTGATGATGATGAAGAGTCGGATGAGGAGCCTCTAGTAAGGAAAGTGGGCAACAAGGTTTTTACCACTAAGAAGGGGATAGCGGCGGTTGGTGGATGCCAGGGCGAGTCCGGGGATGCTGCTACCAATGTCACTAATCCCTCATACATCCCGGACCATCCTAGCAGCCAAGGGGGAGCTGCTATTTCTAAGGTCTCCAAGAAGAAGAGGATGGCTCACCCTTATGGAAAAAGGGTAAGAGGAAAAGGTTTACTTTGATCACATCTTTTACCATAGCCACTACTACCACTGGCATAGCCACCACCACCACCACAGCCACCACCACCACCACAACTACTACTACCACTACCACTCCTCCCACCACCTCTACCACACCTACCACCACCACTACCTCTACCACAACCACCACTACCTCTACCACACCTACCAATACCTCTACCACAACCACCACTACCACTACCACACCTCCTACTACCACTAACACACCACCTACCACCACCACCACAGCCAACACTTCACCATCCACTCCTATACCACCTCCGATATTCACCACATCCACCATTACCACCACCAACCACAAAGCAGGTACCTCAACCCATTCTATACTCCCCACCGGACCCACTCTACCCTCTATCGGGGTAGAGGAATAACTAGCCATTCTAAACCGAAGGGTGCTAAAGATGCTAGCTGCCGATGAGAAAAGAGCTACACTACTAAACCAGCTGATGGAGCTCAATGCTGCTCAAGCTCAACAGATTACACAGCTTCAGGAGCAGAATGCTCATTTGGTTAAGAGGATTAAGGATTTGGAGGCAAAGAACAAGAAGATCATTCTTAGGCTGAAAGGATCAAAAGATGAGCCTCTAAATTTCAGGGAAGGTGAAGGTGATATGATGATGATGATGATGATGATGATGATGATGATGATGATGATGATGATGATGATGACTCTAGTGAAGAAGATGAAGGTGATGATGAAGGGTCAAGGGGTAAGAAGAGAGGAGATGATGATGATGATGAAGGTGATGGTGCTGCATCAGCCTCTATTCAAGGTCAAGAAAGGCGGACTAAGAGAGCACAAGATCAGGGAGCATCATCTTCAGCTCTTGTTGTTGAAGAGTTGACAGATAAAGACAAAAGTAATGACTAGATGTTTATGTATTTAAAAAACTTGTGTACTTGAATCTTGTATTATAGTTAAATAATTAATTTTTATATATATTTATCTAATGTTTAGATGTCTTGATTAATTACAAATGATTAAGCAGATCAAACATCACAGCAAGATGAATATGATTTTGCTGCCTTGCAACAAATCAAGTTTCAATTCACCATGATTCTTGATTTGCAAGGTATTGTCAGACAGTCGGTGAGCTACACTCCCGAAGACGGAGAAATCATACACGACCTGACCGATAAGCAACTCGCTGAGATGTTCAGACTGAATCTAGACGAGCTTGTCAATGACGCTCCAAATATCGAGGTTATTAGTGATGATGAGCTTAAGGATGTCGACGAGATAGAGATTGAGGATATCATGTTTGAGCACTATCCAAAGTACACTAACCGAGAGGAAATTGTGATCCCCAACTTGGGTGACACTCTTGGCAGTGCTACATTTGAAAAACTGGATGAGAGGGAGAAAGAAAAAGAAAAAAAAGAAAGCACAGCCCAAGCCTTAGATGCATAAGTAGATATAAAAAAGGTTGAATGGGAAACCTGTTTTTCAAAGATGAAAGCCCAATGCGCGCCGCCAAAGTAAAATGCCTACACGAAGCTATACAAAGTCAAAAGAAATCAGAAAGTGTTAGACAAGATTATAGCATGGGCATATTTTAAAGATCTAAATGTTTATGCTGTAAAGAGGGAGAAGGGAATAGAGTACTTCAAATATCCACATGATCTAAAGACACTCCCAGGTTTTGAGCTCAACCAAATGGTACGCTTAAATCTATTGTATGCTGATCCTAGAAAGATGTCATGTTTGTTTGAGGCTGCCCTCAAGAAGGAATACCATACCAGATGGGTAAACTTCAGACCTCAATAACCGAAGAGGTACATTCATAGGTCTGAAGTGGATCCCATATATGGAAAGCCTAAAGTCGTGTTGAAGTGGAGTCCCCACGCACAATGTCCAAGATTCCCTTAAGGGAATGGCTCAGGACTTCACTCCACACTTCAAATGGTAGTATTATGATTGGAGGACGGGTGAAGCGGTCATAGTTTTAAATAGAGAAGGAAAAATGGAAACTATCCAGGTATTTGACCTAATGTGGCTTACCAACTTGTCTGTAGAAGATTTCTACACATTGTACAAGTGGGCACTATTCTATGATTCGTAAGATATTGTACAAGCTCTCTAGTTACAGAATGTTATGCGACTCTGCTTTTTGAAATACATGCAGGAGTTACAAGAGAGGAGAAGTACAAGAGGTTTGAGGAGCTTATGAAGAATGTCAGACGTTAAAGTAAACTAGATCCAAGGGGGAGTTTGTTGATACATGTATGTACCTAGTTTATGTGCTTAATGTAAAATTCTGTTTTTTCTTACACATATGTAATGAATGAGTTGAATGAAATATAGTATGTGATTGATGTTTATAATGTTTAATATTTTTTTTATTATTATGTGTTAAAGTATAACAAACTTACTGGATTAGTCTCACGATTGAGATATAAGATTGACTCAGTCGCACGACTGAACCTTTAGTCGTGCGTATGGATCAATACCATGATTCAGTCGCACGACTGAACAATGCTAATGGTTGTGTAGTACGATTGGAAATCCATAACCTATAAATACCACCTATTTCGTTAAAAAACATGACACTTTATATAATTTTGACACATACTCATAACCTACCCGTCCAGAGCGTACTGGAACCCTACTCCAAGTTCATAGTTCGTTCCTGGTCGATTTCTAATCAATTCTTAACATTTGTTTCATCGTTAGGTCGATCTGGTTGTCATTCTCACTGATTGGATCACCAATAAAATAGGATTCCGCACTGTTTGATCCTGTTTCACGCATAATCAATTAGTCCTCCGTACGTACACGGTCCTAACAACCTGCATGTTTGAGCCAACCAACTTTCGTAAGCATTGTACTAGCACGGGGCCTTGCCTTTTAGGCACATGGCCGTGCTTAAACACCCCCAAAATCCTATAAACAGAAGCCTAAGTTCATATTTGTGTACAACTTCGGGGGAGAGTTACTCTACAGAATTTTCTCTGGATTCAAGACTTCAAGGTCATTTGGAGGTTCGGGAGGTGCATACAACACTTGGAAGAAGCTTGGGATCGTCTAAACATCATCCATTGTGGATTATCAGTTTGATTGTTCCATTTCACCGATGATTACATATCTATCTTCTTTGTTATCTGTTGTTATGTACAAGCTCATTATTATCTAAACTCTTTTTTATCATCCTAATCGGATGAAACTTATGTAATTTGTGATGAACTAATGGTGTGATAAATATTATGTTAATGTTATTATGGTCTTGGGAAAACTATTGATGGGTAGCATCTACATTTGAACACGAAGTTATAAATTTATGGTTTGTGATTGTGATTATCATACAAGGTTGAAACCCGTATGATTAACTTTTATTTGCGAAACCGGACTTCATAATAAATCCATGGCTAATGAGCTAAAAATGGTTATTAGAAATCATATCACTTTAACATTCTAATCATTTGCGGGTTCCCTTTTATTAGTTTGAGAAATCTTTGGTAATTGTTATGGTTTTCTAAAATTAATGGTATGTTAGGAAAGAACTTGATCAAGTCTCTTTTTAATATTAAGTTATGTTTTCAGAAATCATATGTCAAATAGGTCACAAAAGATTTACCTACATTATTAGGGCTTTGATCTAAACAGTAAAACTCAAACTGACGTGATCCTAGTCACTACGGGTAGCAGGATAGATGAGAAATCGTGCCAACTTATCTTTATAAACATTAACATAATTACATTAATTCATGTCTTTAAATCACACCACTAATTCATCATGATTACATAAGTGGAGTCTAATTAGGATGATAACTTTTATTCCCTGGTTTTAATTCCAAATGCTTCAAATCTTAGTTTACTTTATTTTTATCATTGTTTTTAAACCCTAAAAATCTTTCCAATGCAACTTATCATTTTCTTTAACAAAGACCAAATCTGATAGTCAAACATCAAGTTTGTTGAGAAGGCTAGGTGTGTCCACGGATTGATACTCGGTTCTTACCAACACTATATTTCCACACCACAGGTACACTTGCCTTATGTGTGTGTGGTTTAGTACTAATAATAACCATTTAAAACTGAATCTGTGCGATAAATTTTTATCAAAACATATATACTATCCGCACCCATCAAGTGTTCTTAACCAACTCTTCTCTTTATGTTGTTGTGTTGTATGTGCAAGTTACTTTTAAACTTATGGGATCGAGAGAACCGACAGCTTCAACTGCCTAAGTTAGAGGAGGTATATGTACACACTATCAATCAACAACACCGACATCCGCATAACATCTTTAAATGAATAAGACCATTGTAGCTCAGTTAAAATTATATTGTAAAAAGCAATAGGAGATAACTCTATGTCTATGTACTCGACAACGCTGATATAAATTCAGTGTCCTAAAGTGAGAGTGGTCCGCCTATGCTTATGGACTTGAAAACACCGTTATATCCAGCCGCTTGAGGCGCTAGAGATACTTATTGCTTTCTAGACTTGACAACGCGAACATCATTAGCCACCTAATGTAGAGTATGTACCATTAGGCCAGTAAACTGACCCCAACTCCATTTTCAGTCACTTGAAGTGAAAGATGCACCTCTAAACTTGTGAACTCAACTCCACAGACATATTCAACCACCTGAGGCGAAGGAGGTAATTTTAAGCTTGTGAACTTGACACCAAGGGCAAATTTAGCCTCCTAAAACATTGGAAGTAAATCTTGTCTTGAAGACTCGAAAACAATAGCATATTCTACCTCCGGATGTGAAGGAAGACCTATGCATGGCAGATTGCTAGCACTTGTTCCTCAGAAAAGTTACTTTTAAGCTTACGGGATCGAGAGCATCGACAACTTTAATTGCATATGTTAGAGGAGGTATATTTACACACTATCATTCGACAACACCAACACCTACATATCATATTCAAAAGAATCTGACCATTTTAGTTCAGTTAAAAATATGTTGTAAAAACAATAGGAGATACCTCTATGTTTATCCACTCGACAACACTGATATATATATTCAGTGTCCTGAAGCAAAGGAGGTCCGCCTGTGCTTATGGACTCGAAAACACCATCATATCCAGCCGCTTGTGGCGCAAGAGATACATATATCCTTCTAGACTCGACAGCGCGGACATCATTAACTGCCTAAGGTAGAGTAGGTACCTTTAGGCCTGTAGACTCGACCCCAACTCCATTTTCAGTCCCCTAAAGTGAAAGATGTACCTCTACACTTATGAAGTCGACTCCAGAAATATATTCAACCGCGTCAAGCGAAGGAGATAATTTTAAACTTGTGAACTTAACACCACGGGCAAATTTAGCCTCCTAAAACATAAGAAGTAAAATCTGGTCTTGAAGACTCGACAACAATAGCATCTTCTACATTTGGATGCCAAGGAAGTCCTATGCATGGCAGGTTGCTAGCACTTGCTTTAACAAGCAGAGGTTGGTGCTCTGTGCTTAGCTAATGAAAAGAACTAACATTTTCCTTTGTCTAGATTAACAGAAGTAAAATCTATAAGTTTCAAAAACTCTATATGTTATTTGGAAATTATATGTTACTTAGATCGAATATATCCTATAGGAGGAGGTTGTTATTTGCTTGTGGACGCTTCGTACCAGTATCTTGAGCTACACAAGGCATAGGTGGTAGTTCTAGACTTGTGAACTTGATGGCATTCAAATTTTAGCCTCCTGAGGCATAAAAGTTGCTTTTAAACTTACAGGATCAAGAGCACCAACATTTTTAGCTGCCTAAGTTAGAGGAGGTATATGTACAGACTATCACTCAACAACACCGGCACCAGCATATCATCTTCAAAAGAATTAGACCATTGTAGTTCAATTAAAAATATGTTGTAAAAAGCAATAGGAGATACCTCTATTTTTATGCACTCGACAACACTGATATATATTCAGTGTCCTGAAGCGAAGAAGGTCCACCTGTGCTCATGGACTCGAAAACACCATCATATCCAGCCGCTTGTTTGGCAAGAGATACTTATAGCCTTCTAGACTCGACAGTGCGGACATCATCAGCCGCCTAACTTAGAGTAGTTACCTTTAGGATAGTAGACTCAACCCCAACTCCATTTTCAGTCCCCTAAAGTGAAAGATGTACCTCTATACTTGTGAACTTAACTCCACAGGCATATTCAACCGCCTAAGGCGATTGAGATAGTTTTAACCTTGTGAACTTGACACCACGGGCAAATTTAGCCTCCTCAAAATGTAGGAAATAAATGTGGTCTTGAAAACTCGACAACAATAGCATCTTCTACCTCTGGAGGCGAACGTGGTCTTACGCATGACAGGTTGCTAGCCCTTGCATTATCAAGTAGGGGTTGGTGCTCTATGCTTAGCGAATGAAAAGAACTAGCATTTTCCTTTGTCTAGATTAAAAGAAGTAGAATCTATAAGTTTCAAAAACTCTATATGTTATTTGGAAATTATATATGTTACTTAGATCAAATATATTTTATAGGAGGAGGTTGTTATTGGCTTGTGACCCTTAGTACCAGTATCTTGAGCTACACAAGGCATAGGTTGTAGTTCTGGACTTGTGAACTCGATAAGCATCTTTAGCCGCCTGAGATAAAAAATATACTTTTAAGCTTTCGGGATCGAGAACACCCACAACTTCGACTGCCAAAGATGGAGGAGGTATGTGTACAACTCAACGACACCGACGCCGACATATCATCTTTAATAGAATACTACCATTGTAGTTCAATTAAAAAAATGTTAAAAAAAGTAATAGGCGATACCTCCATGCTTATGCACTCGATAGCACCGATATATATTCAGTGTCCTGAAGCGAAGCAGGTTAGCCTGCACTTATGGACTCGAAAACACCGCCATCTCCATCCACTTGAGGTGCAAGAGATACTTATAGCTTACTAGACTAGACAATGCGAGCATTATCAGCCGCCTAAGGTAGAGTAGGTACCTTTAGGCTTGTAGACTCGACACCAACTCTATTTTAAGTTACCTGAAGCGAAAGATGTACCTCTACAAATGTGAACTCGACTCCATAGACATATTCAACTGCCTAAGGTGATGGAGATAATTTAATCTTGTGAACTTGACACCACGGGCAGCTTTAGCCTCCGGAGGAGCTAAATATATTCTTGAAGATCGACAACAATAGCAACTTCTACCTCCGGAGGCGAAGGAAGTCCTATGTTTGGTAGGTTGCTAGCACTTGTATTATCAAGATGAGGTTGGTGCTCTATGCTTAGCGAATGAACATAAGTAGCATTTTCCTTTGTCCAGATTAATAGAAGTAGAATTTAAGTTTTAAAAACTCTATATGTTATTTGGAAATTATATATGTTACTTAGATCGAATACATCCTATAGGAGGAGGTTGTTATTGGCTTGTGGACTCTTTGTGCTAGCATCTTGAGCTGCACAAGGCGTAGGTGGTAGTTCTAGACTGGTGAACTCGATAGCATTTGCATCTTTAGCCGCTTGAGGCGACAAAGTTACTTTTAAGCTTGCGGGAACGAGATCACCGACCACTTCAGCTGCCTAAGTTGGAGGAGATATATGTACACATTATCATTCTACAACATCGACGCCTAAATATCATTTTCAAAAGAATTAGGGCAGTGTAGTTCAGTTAAAAATATGTTATGAAAAGCAATAGGAGGTACCTCTTTGTTTTTGCACGCGACAACACCGATATATTCAGTGTCCTGATGCGAAGGAGGTTCGTCTATGCTTATGGAGTCAAAAACACAATCATCTCCAGCCACTTGAGGTGCAAGAGATACTTATAGCATTCTAAACTCTACATTGCGGGCATCATCAGCCGCTTAGGGTAGAGTAGGTACCTTTAGGAATGTGACTCGACACCAATTACATTTTATGTAACCTGAAGCAAAAGATGTACCTCTACACTTGTGAACTCAGCTCCATAGACATATTCAACTGCCTGGGGGGAAGGAGATAGTTTTAAGCTTGTGAACTTGACACCATGGGCATCGTTAGCCTCCTAAAACGTAGGAGGTAAATCATATCATGAAGACTCGACAACAGAGCATCATTTACCTCCAGAGGTGAAGGAGGTCCAATGCTTGGCAGGTTGCTAGCACTTGTATTATCAAGATGAGGTTGGTTCTTTGTGCTTAGTGAATGGGAACAGCTAGCATTTTACTTTGTCTAGATTAATAAAATTAGAATCTATAGGTTTCAAAAACACTCTATGTTATTTGGATTTTATATATGTTGACAAGTCTAGTTCCAATAGGTCTAAATTCCTTGTATAGACTTTGAAATTTAATCAATTTTTTGTAATAAACTATTGTATATAATTCGCTTAATGTAAGGATTATATGTATTGGTTTACTCAATAACTTTGTTGATTTATATGTGTGATTGCACGTACAAGATTATACTTAGTCAATTTTGGGAAATAGACTAAGTGTAAGAATCTTCTATAGATGAATATTTTGTTCTTCAATAGATGATCTGCTAAAACAAACAGATCCGAGGATCTTCACCAGAAGAACAATTTGCTGCGGATGAAGGGAATCCTACAGAAAACCAAAGATCTGCGAAAGGCCAAATGTTCCATTGAAAAGCAAAAGTTCTATGAAAACCAAGTCCTATGGAAAACCAACACTTGTATGTACTTCATAACTCAGATTCTACTAAGAGTTCATAACTCAGATTCAAGGATGTTCTTGAATGAACTAATCAACAATATAGGTTGAGGCAATATAACTGATAGCTAACGAAGGAATTCTATTAAACTAATTGATCAAATCAATTTTAAAATCATCAAAACTTGATTTATTGGTTGACTAGTACTGTTTCATTACTCGATTGACATTAATCTACATCAAACTCGTTTGGAATCATAGATTTGGGTTATTAATCGATAATCAATGATTGTTCAAGCAAATTTGAATGAAACCCATCATTAAGCAACCACAACTCAACATCAATTGAGAATTCATTAAGAGGATAGACTAATTTTGACTACGACTTAATTAACCGATAATTAAGCGTTTGTCATTAATTAGATCATTTACCAAAAAGAATTCTATTTAGTTAAAAACTTACACATTAACTAAAATGAACAATTCAATTGGTGGATCATACCTACCTCCAAAGTTGGAAAGCAAAATGGATTTGAAATCCTGGAAAATCAAAATGAGGAATCATGTGAACTACACTGATTCAGACTTACTGGTATCTATAACTGAAGGTCCTTATATTCCACTAACATTTGGACTAGATTATAAGAACAATAATCAACCCATAAGTACAAAGGATCAATCACCTAATGATGTTAAGAAGGTTAAAGTCGATAAGAGAGCATACAACTTAAATAGTATGGCTTTACCTAAAGATTTATTAGTCATGTGTGAAAATTATAAAACAACAAATTCTTTATGGAAGATTATTCACACTCTCTGTGAAAAGAGTGATAAAATCAGGAGCATATGGAAGGATACACTTCGATCACAATATGAAACATTCTTTAATATTGAGGGTTAATCAGTTCCTTAACAACTCCACAGGTTCATGCAATTAGTGACCGAGATGAATATCTTGGAATTAAAGTAAACCAATAAGGAGTTATAAAAAAGATGTTCAATACGTAACGAGAAAGTTGGAAGCAGACTATATCCATGTTCAAGAATACCTTTGATTTTAAAACCACTGGTTTAGATACATAGGTAGCTAAAGTTGAAGCACTTGAGATGATGAAAAATCATGAAACAAGAATGTGAATTCACAGGTTACTCCTTGCAAGTTTAAGGAAACTAAAACTACTAGAAGTGATTTATTTCTAATCATGATGATGGAACTTCTTGTACTTTGAGTGATGATGTGGAAGAAGTTGGTTTTTATGCCTCAAAGCCTTCCAGATCAAACTCTGAGAGTAAGTCAGCAAAAGAGAAAGGAAGACGTGATGAAAGAAAAGGTTAATCTGATTCATTAGCAATGTCATCCTCTACCAACAATAATCGAATAGAGCCAATCACTATGGTTCTGGACTTAGAAGTGCAAAAAGTAGCTTTTCAGCTTTCAGTTCAAGCTTCCAAGCAAATCTAGATAGCCTTCTAACACCTGTAGATATTTGTCAACATGATCAAGAAGAACTTCATCCAGATGAAGTAGAAGAGATGGATCAATGGCAAATGGCCATGATTGCATATAGAACCAAGCAATACCCTAGAAGAAACAAAAACTTGACTACAGCAAGTAGACCAACAAAGATTGGTGTTGAGTCAAAGGTGAGATGTTTCAAATGCAATCTATATGGACATTTCTCAAGGGATTGCAACAGTCAACTTCTGACATGAGATAAATCAACAACTTTAGTCTCATCAACATCAATCTCATTAGCCGTTAGCAGGTCAAAGAACTTTCAAACAACCTTAGCTTACAATCTCATCTCCATCAGCCACAAGCTCATCAACTAGACCAAGCAAAACCAAAGTTTGTGTTCATCAATGTGTGTATCAGGTAGAAAGATAAGGGAAAGATTGTGTTCATCAATGTGTGTAGTAGGTAGAAAGATACAGGGTCCATGTTCAACAACTGGCTAACAAAGTAAAAGAAACAATGTATTTAAATGAATCTCATGTAAGAGTGCATAAACTATATCAACTCAAAGTTACCTCTTTACAAGCTCAAAGCCCAATTTGAGCATCTAACCACCTCCTTAACAAAATCCATGTCTGATTATGCATCAACAGAAATGAAACTTTAGAAGTTTCAATTATCATCTCAACAATATGAGAAATTGTTAAATTCTCATATTGAATCGAAGAACAACTATGGGTTGGGTTTTAATGTTGTTGCACCCCTAGTGAATGATAATTATATCCCCTTACCTGAGTCAATGACAAACAGTTTATCAAACCATTTGTCGGCACCAAAATTTGAATCAAAAACCAAAATTAATGAAGTGGTAGTGATAATAATACTAAGGTGAGTGAAACTAACTCATCTGAATTAGAATATTTAAATCAAAATAACTCAGAATTTGACCATAATGGGTGTGATGATTTGGATGATTTTGATGAATATGATGAGCAAGATGTACATGGTTTGGGTTTTGGCAAGAATGTTTAATTCGACGACATCATGGCCAAAGTTCTTGAAGAAGTGAAGCTGCCTTATCCTTAAAAGCAAAGAAATATGCTTAAAACAATTTACAAGAGGATAGCTTAGTTGTATGAAGGTCTTTATGAGTTAACAAACAACAAAATCTTCAACTAAAGATGGTGTGAAGTTCACATCTACGGAAGAAGTCAAAATCTCTTCTATAGAAAAAGCAAAGAAAGCACTATCTGTGAAGTTCAATCAACATTTGTAGCAGATGTACAGAAGCAAAAATAAGTTGAATCCGTAGCATATCTTCACAAGCAAAAATCTACTGAATGGGTGGAAGATTTGCAGAAGCAAAAAGCTACAATCATCAAGAATGCCAAGCAAGAGAATGTTTTGAATCCTAAGCAAAAGAAATCATTTGTTGCTAAACAATAACTCTTTGATATCATGTTAGGAAAGGGCAAGGATTCATCAACTGCAATGTTTGAAAAAGAATTGAAGGCTCTAAAGAAACAAAAGAAGAATATGTAATTGAATCTGAAAATTACTCAGAAAATAAATATTGCAAGTGTTGTGATATGCAAAATCATAGCACTGAAGAATGTTACTTCAGCAGTTATTGCTCCGTCTGCAATATGAACAATCACATGACTTCTTATTGTTACTTCAACAAACATTATGCTATTTGTGACAAAAATAACCATTCCACTAAGGAAAGTTATTTTAACAAAAAGAACAAAACAAAGAGCACAAAGAAACAATCTGATGGCATATTCTTCGTTAATTTTAAGAAGGGTAATCAAATACCACAATCATAATTAAAGGATGGTGAAACTTTTTTCAATCAAGGTTCATCAGGAAATTCAAAACAGAATCAAAACAAGGAGCAGGTGAAAGAGGGTGTGATTGAGAAACATGAACAAAGTGTTTCTAGATTATCTTCACACAATCATCCTCAAGTGGTGGGTTCCTCATCAATATTCACATTCTATCACATTAAACATAATGAGTCTTGGTATATCGGTCTTTAAACTTGGCCGGAGAGCGGCCGGAGCTCGGTGCCGGAAACACGGGGTAATAGGGGGGGATTGGTTTGGGCTTTTTAATTAATTACACAATTGATACCTTTATTTTCGTTTTTATTATTTTATGCACCAAGCATCTTTTTAATGTTAATAAAATGACAAGTAAACCCCCTTAATTAGTTAAAGTTTTAAAACATTTTCAAATTTATTAATTTTATACATTATTATTACCATTGTTAGTATTATTATCATTATTACTATTGTTTTAGTTTTTTTATTACTAGTATACAATTATTATTATAACTTGTTATTTTTATTATTACTAATAATATTAGAATTCTTAATATTATCATAATTATTATTGCTTAATAATTTTCTTTTTAACCATCCTACAAAAAAAATTCGTTATCCTTGTTTTTGATGAACATTGAATTGAGAAACATGAACCGGGTTAAAATTTCAACTAGTGACAGTTAAAATTTCATCATCCTTATTTTTAACCATCATTGTTCAACTAGTGACAGTTTCTCATGTTGTTCATAGTTTTTTATTCTTGATAAACACTAGTTCGAAATTGATGATGATAATATGAAATTGATAATTGATAGATGATTATATGATGTTAGTAAGGTTGTAAGAATGCTAGATTATGTTAATTGTGCAAGAAATCTATGGTTTGATAATTTAGTTGATAAATACCTTAATAGGAAACTTTTTGTTGTTGGAATTCATGATTTGATGATGTTTTGATGCTAGATACAACGCTTAGATGTTAGTTTAGTTGAATTGTGCAAGAAAATTCATGAATTAGGGATGTTGATCATAACTTACTAAAAGTAGAAACTTTTATGTATGATGAATTGGAATTTTAATGTTTTAGTGGTGATTAACATGTTAGAATGAATGTTATGAACTTGATTAGGTAAAATATTGATGAAATTATGATTGAATTGGATGCTAGATCACTTTTGCGTGTTACTTTCCTAAAAGGGAAACTTTATTTTTGTGGAACATTGGATATGATGAATTGGGCATGCTTATGATGTTAGAATCATGTAAGAATGATTGTTGATGATGTTTAATGTGATTGAATGTGAATATTGAGTTATATGGATGTTTGGTTGATCATGTAAAGAAATTCTAGAAATACTTTGTTCATGTTTCTCAATCACACCTTGAGGAACCGGGATAAAATCAAACCTTGAATTGATTTAATAAATGTAAGTTGAATAAATTTGTTTGAACAATCCTTGTTTAATGAATTCTCAATTAAGTAAAGTGTTTGTTAAATAAGTTTTGAATCTCAAGTGTTTGTTTAATGATTATCAACCAATCAAACCTTCAAACACTTTGTTCATGTTTCTCAACAAAGAAGGATGATGAAATTACCTGATCAAGATTCATTATGTTTAATGTGATAGAATGTGAATATTGATTTTAGACTGGATTGACAAATAAATTTCATGAATTTATAAAATTTTATTCTATAAATCATGAAATTACCTTGAAATGATTTAATAAATTGAAGTTCAATAAATAGTATTATTATTGTTTTTGAAGGATTAAAATAAATTAAATTTCTAACTTATGTATTTGATTTTCCAAAAGTTGACCTAAACGGATTCGGGTTTAGGTTTCTATTTTCCAAAATCGGTAGATGTTACATATCTAATTAAATCGGAAAGGTATTATTTATACCAAAGCACTAAAGAACAATAGTTCTTGCATGCATACTTTTTTGCTTTTCTTAACAACATCCAATGCTATAAAGTTTTGATTTTCAAGGCTTCTGAACACACCCGTCAACCAATATAATCAAATCTAATTATAACAATCATTGGAATCACACTAATCATTCACAAATAGAACATAGTAGGTTTTGTATCAATTGAAACCAAAAGATTACACGAAACCATCAATGAACCCACCAATGTATTCAACCTAAGCTTAACATCCTTGAACAAATATAATAAAATCTAATTCAGTGCGATGATTGACCAGCTGAATACATCTTTTGTATCAATATAATCAAATCTAGTTATAACAATCATTGGAATCACACTAGTCATTCACAAGTGGAACATAGTTTGTTTTGTATCAATCATTAAACATAATGATTGAGAAGGATGAGGATATTCACAATCTATCACATTAAACACAATGAATCTTGATGGGTTTCATTCAAATTCATTCTATCACATTAAACATAATGAATCTTGATGAATTTTGATGGGTTTTGTTCAAATTTGTTCCTGTTTCACTTTGTTCATGTTTCTCAATATTCACATTCTATCACGTTAAACATAATGAATCAGTTCAGTCTTAAATCAAACTTGAAACATCAAGACTCATTCACAAGGGAGTAGCAAATTTAGACACAAGTGGTAAGCCCAATATCATTAAGGCTTGGGTTCCTCATTCTAATTGATTTCATTATTTTTGTAAGAATACAAAGAGAGGACTAACAACAAGTGGTATGTTGACAGTGGTTGTTCCAAACATATGACAGGAAACTGTTCTCTACTCTATAATTTCAAACATAAAAATGCTTAATATGTGGCATATGGTGGGGATAAGAATGGAGGTAAAATTGTTGGTGAAGGAATGGTAATAAATAGTGTACTCAAGTTTGAGAAAGTAAAATATTGTGAAAATTTGCAATATAATTCACCGATTCTTTCTCAAATTTGTGATCAAAGTTATACCACTTTATTTGATAACACTTACTGTTACATTCTTAAGCTAGGACTTCACATTCCAGAAGATTGGATCCTTCTTAAAGAACCAAGAAAAGGAAACACATGTTTTGGATATGACATCACCTCTATCACAAGCAATGACACATGCCTGATTTCTAAGTCTTCAGAAGATGAATCTCAATAGTGGCATAAAAGGTTGGCTTATTCAAACATGAAGAACATGAACAAGCTGGTGAAAAATGACTTAGTCATTAGCCTGCCAAAGAAAGAATTTTATTATTCTAACCATTGTTCTTCATGTTACAAAGGAAAACAACATAGGGTGTCTCATAAATCCAAAACAATCAACATAAACACAACACACTCAAAATGATTCAAATGGATCTATTGGGTCCAACCAATGTGATGAGCATTGGAAAGAGACAATATTGTTTGGTGGTTGTTGATGATTTCACTAGATTCACATGGGTCTTTTTCTTAAAACAGAAAAGTTAAACATCATAAATATTAATGGAGTTTATCATTAAGAATGAAAATCAACTTGATTAATTGTCAAAATCTAAGATGTGATAATCGGTCTGAATTAGTTAATCATGTTTTAGATTTTTTTTGCAAGAACAAAGGTATTGCAAGGCAATTCAGTGCACCAAGAACTGCACAACAAAATCGAGTTGCTGAAACAAGAAACATAAC
>BJCM01206614.1:0-14054 GCA_018326385.1 Flaveria bidentis | reverse complement strand
TTTTACCAATTAAAATCTAAAAGTTATTAAAAACAAAAAAACAAAATCCGATCCGACCACCGGTCCAGTTCCTGGTCCGACCACCGATTCGGGATGAAGTGTCGGGTCGAACCTCTCCAAAACGAGCTAATGCAGACTGGTTTGGTCACCCCTCAAATTTCTAGTCTGACCGGCCGGTCCAATCCGTCTTCAAAACACTAGTCTTTATGAGAATCTTAACATGAACCAGTTGTTTTACTGGTCCCAATAGTTGAACGGGTTAGATTGGTTTAATCGGATCTAAAATCGGATGATGTTGTGATTAACAGAAAAGTTAAAAACGATTTTATACATCTAGTTTAATACAAAATACAAATATATTTTGTGCATTGATTTGGGTTGTATTTGTAACTTAATAAAATACAAAAATTTATATAACTTAATAAGGATCATGTAATACTAAATTATCCAAAATAAGATGTTGAAGGAAAATAATATATTTTTTTTTTTTGAATTGGGAAGATCATAGGTCAGATTCTAAATGGTTTACCAGTTTGACTAGTAACTAAACGGTTCAAATAAAAATTATCTAAATGGGCGTGATCACACTATTTGTATGATTGGTTTTAATCCAACCAGTTTGATGAACAGGTTTTATTTAGTTCTAGTAATAACGTCATCAACAATAAATGTAAACCGGATTAACATCTTAAAAATATAAAAACTAATATTTTTATTGCAATTTTAATAGAAAGGTCACTCAATCGGTCAATTTGAAAATAGTATAGACCAAAGTCCTAATCTGCATTTTGTATATCAAGGTCCATAAATTCAATGCACGTGCTTATTAATTCTTTTAAAGAGATAAATATAATGTTGGTTAACGTTCAAATCTACTTTTTTTTTTCTTCTGAAGAGCAAATGTTTGACCCATTTTTTAAAGATGTGTTATTTTAACTGGCACTGGTATCTATTTATTTCTTAACCGAAAGCACATCCCCAACCCCTTAAAAAGAAACCAATAAATGGAAAAATTCTAAAACTTAATTCTGAATATTTTTGTTTGAGAAAGACTTGAACTCAAGACTTTCGTATTTTTTTTTATTGTTTCTGTTACCTCACCTTAACCACTTAAGCTAAAAATCATTGATAACGGTCAGATTTACTTAAGCAACATTTACATTTAAAAAAAAATCATGCTTGTTAACGGTCAAATTTAGATAAAGCGAAATTTACATTTTATTGGAAGAAAACATATAATACCGTCATGATTTGATTAATATAAGATTCAACAGATCATCATTTCAAATTTTACTTAGAAATAACATTCAATTTAAACAAGTTTAGGCGTTTTAATATACAAAACCAGTCCAACAACTTTTTCATGTATATGATCTTAAGATTTCAAAGTTAAATTGAGGGGCTTTTCCATACAACACAAGAAAGTATATTAGGTTTTTATGCTATCAACAAATAAAAAATGATGAACATGTTACAAAAAAGGGAAAAATTATTTGCTTTTAATGAAAAAGTTAAATTTGATAGTTTGAAAAACATAATGTTGGTGACTATTTTGAAAAATTAAGTTTAAAAATAGGTAAATATAAAACTTTTTAGCTTTAAAGGGTAAAACCGTCATATTCCAATTGTTTTTAATGAAATGGACAAATCCGAATTTTCAATTATGTAATAAGTATGGGTGTTCAAAGTCGGATATCCGAAATTTCGGATATTTGAATTTTGGATATCCGAAAAATTCAGATAGCGGATATCCGAATTCGAATCCGAATTTTCGGCTATCCGAAATTCGGATATTTCGGATTCGGATTTTGGGATTCTGATATTTTTTAACACCCATAATAATAAGGTCATATATGAAATTTTAAGTTTGGATCGGATATATTTGATATTTAAAAAGTTTACATGAATACATATGAAATTCTCTCTTAAATTTAACTTGTAATATGGTGTTTTCTTGTAACTTCATGTTAATCATTTGATTGTATCAATGCTAAAATCCTTTAAATAATATTGAATCTAGTCCCTATGAGTTTTTGTTTTTAATATTTAACCTCTTTAATAGCTACCGCCCACAAAGATGCTTTCTACCTAATTTTATAGACTAACAACATTTATATTAGGTTTTTGTTTCTACGTGAGTGTGTGTCTTATATTTTATGATGGTTGGTAGTGGTTGTGAACGATTGAAACGAAATATTTATGGGGTTGTATCATGATTCCTCATATTTGGAGAAATACGAAGAATCACGGTATAACCTCATAAATTTTTTAATATTTTCAAAAGTGGTTCTGAGTGTATAAGAGAAAAAAGTAATGATAAAAATATTAAAAAGTATTATTTAATTGAAATATTTAGTAAAAAATGATGTTTTTATTGTAAATATGATGATAGGGTTGAAGAAGCTAATGTGAATGCTCTAACATAGTATTCATTGATTATGTTTATTTTCTAGTAATAAGTTAAACAAAAATCATATAAACAATACTCCAAACGGTGCTAAAATCACCACCCGACGACGAATAATCTAAAATATTATTTCTAAAATATTATTTGTCTCGAGCCGGCTAAGTTTTGGAAAGGTCAAACCGTCTAGTAATTGTTTAGATTTAATTATTTCCATATGTTGCATAGAATCTAGAATTGTTTATGTTTATATTTTTATCTGATTTGTTAAAATAATCTGCAAACGTACGCGTCAGTTAAACATAAACATGTTAGAACGATATACATCAAAAGTTATAACAAATTTTCAAAAGTAGAAAAGATAAAGATCTGCTATATTTGATCGAATTTGTATTTTTATAAAATTTATATTAAAACATAGATAAAACAAACACATCACAATAGTACATCTAAAACTTTTTTATACCGTGTCGTAAGCAAGAATCAAACCCTCGTGGATTGCTCAGGCGCTTACATGCATTGTTTTCGCGACCGGATCGGACCGGCCGGTCCGACCGGTTCGACCGGGGATTGGTCCGGTGGCCGGTCCGGTTCGCTACGATTCGGTTGAGGGGTCGAACCGGTGGTCGGACTGGGAAACCGGACCGGTTCGAACCGGTTTTTGAATTATTTTTTTTTATTTTAATGTGTAAAAACGGGTGTTAAACCATAAATTAGAGTATTTGATATACAAATAAGTTAAGTTTTATATATAACTATAATATATATATATATATAAATCATATATAAATTACTTATATTTAACTACATATATAAATATAATTAAAATATAGTTAAATCCGATCTGACCGGTCCGACCACCAAACAAGTAAGGCGTCCGATTCGACGTCCGATCCAGTTCTGAAAACATTGCTTACATGAACGACCAACCGAGCCAAGCTAAAATGACATAAGTTACCTAGGGGCGAAGCTTAGTGAGGGTCTAGGGGCCTCCCCTCATTTTGACCTGGTAGTGTAAATTTTTTTAACGTATATAAAGTTCGCACCTTTATTAAAAAACACGGGGTTTTTAATCTTGTATTAACCACTGATGCTGATGTTGACAGATGACAATAATATTAGCAAAAGGTATCAAGAGGGTTAGTGAAGAAAAAAGAGCTTTATACTACAGCAGATTCATAATTACCTGAACATTTTCAACTCAAAATTGCTGCAAAGTTACATATAATCTGATCATAGTTTACCTCAAATATTGGTTAATTGATCACTGGTTTCTGAATGAACTCTTTTGATCCTGCATAGTCTTGCGGTACAGGAAGATGTAGTTCCGAGCAAACGAATCGTATTATCTCCCCAGTCAAAGCCCCAAAAGATAACTTGTTTAGGGTCACACTAATTGCAAACCTGTTGTTTATGTCACAGTAACCTGTAGATCCACCTATTCCCGAGTGACCAAACCCGATTATAGACCCGTCAATTGTTTGAACCCTTCTAAATCCTAACCCGAATCTCCCGTTCGGGAATATCAAATCCTTATAATCTCCAGTTCCTAAAAAGGCGTCGTGAATTTTTGTTTTAGGGTGTGTAAAGATTTTAGAGTCAACTTCATCACTTGTGTCATCGGTTTCTGGAATTCTGATGTAAAGATCAGATATTGGACTAGTGGGCCCGTTTGAATCTTTCTTGCCTCCATCTTTCCTGTTGATGGAAGTTTTAATGGAAGGGAATGTGGGGCGGTGAGGGTGGCTTCCGAGTGGTGGGAGGGAAGAAGAGGAATGGCGAGGTGGGACGACACCACCATCTATGAGGGTGGCATAGTAGCGGGCCACTGCACGAGCTGAGAAGTGTCCGTTGGCGGCAGGTAGTATTGCACGGCGTACATTGAGCGTGTTGGATAGCGGAATGAGGCCGGAGATCATTTCAAACGTGAATGAGGAAGGTAGCGTGGTGGAGAACGAGCTGTTCCTGGTAATGTCGGGTTTTGTGGCTAGCCTACTGAGATCACTTGTGTCGAGTGTAAGAGTTGCCAGTCGAGATTCCACACCTGAAATGATTTAAATACAGTTATCCTTAAACAACCGCTTGATGTTTTCTCTATATCCGGTAAGGGGTGAAAATACTGGTGAATTATACCAGGAGGAATCCCTATGTACAGCTCGCCTTCAACGTTGAGTGGGCGGACAAAAACTTCCTCCAGAATATCCTGAAACTTCTTCCCGGATGCATGCTACATGTTCAAGATCATATACAGTATTCAAAATAACTAAAAAACATTAAGCAGTTCATAGGACTTCAACAGAAATGAAACTACAACGGTATGTAACGGTACCTCAATGATTCCACCACACAGCCAACCGTATGATAAGTAATGATATAACTGTTCACGACCAGGTTCTGTCTCGGGTGCAACCATAGCAATGCGTTTTAGACACTCGTCCCAATCACATAACAACATAGGATCTTCTTCAGCAATGCCTGCCAGAGCATTTTGCAGACCAGCTGTATGATTAAGAATATGATTAACTTTTATTTGATCTTTTCCATTTGTACCAAACTCCGGCCAAATGTTTGCTACGTTTTCGTCAAGCTTTAGTTTCCTACAAGGAATTTTACATAATTTTATTACTATTCTAATTAAGAATGTAAGCGGGTTCCATGCAAACAGGTGAACATACCCTTTATCGGCCAGCCAATGTACCATTCCAGCCGTGACTCCCTTAGTTACAGAGAAAACAGGAAATAAGCTATCGGGTTGTACCGGACGAGGATCGTATTTTCCCAGTACTCCAGCTGCAGTATCAATGATCACTTGCCCATCTTTGTATGCACAAACCTAAGAAACATAATAACATAATACAATCAACCGTTTTGTTGCAGATAATAACTTATCTATCAGAAGCATAGTTCAATAGTTCATCCACATATTAAATCTGTTACTGATAATGATACAAACCTGGATTCCAAGTATTCTATCAGCATTCCCTAATTCAACCAAGAAATGTCTCAGTTTGGCCTCTACATCAGAATGTACTGGACTGCCGTATACCCATTTAGGATTTAAGGATGGTCCATGGTTCATGTCACTGAAACGGATAAGAGTTGGCAAAACAAGCGTATGATTAAAATGATCAAATAATGAGTACAACACACACAAAAAACATTATACCTTTTCAAAACAGATTCAGCGAAAGGTCTCATGATACTTAGATAGCTTATGCGAACATTCATTGAGGACGAAAGCCCTGAAACGATTTAGAATGTTTTAAATGATATGGATGTGTGATTTGAAAGAAGTCATATGATATTGAGTATCAAAACCACATAATCAACCTTGACAAAACTAACTATACAACATAGTGTCTTGTTTGAAGTCGTACTTATGATGAGATGTTTTGATGTTTGAGTGTTTGAAGAGAGATAATTGAAGGAACCAACACAAATTGACCAAAAGAGACATCCTTGTGAAAGTTAAATGAAAGTTAAAGTCACTCAAATCAGGGTAGAAGGGTAAAAAGGTAATCTTCTTTTACATTTTTACCCTTTCATAAATAGTTTTCTTAAAGCTGGTATTAAAATGTTAATAGATGATATATTACAAGATAATCAGAAGCAGGTATATTTATCCAAACACTGAAACTGATTATCTAACAGCTGAATTAATTAGATAATCTGAAGGATCAAAGAGAAACCTCTCAGCAGATTAAGGACCCTTGAGAAAATTACAATGTCTCCTGGAAAAGCATCAATCTGGAAAATAACATTTAATCAGTTCCAAGAATCATAACAGATACCATAGGAAAAGAAATTTACTTACAGGATTAAAGCGTTTAACTTGCTTCTTGTCAAGTTGCATCTTTTCCTGTATAATTTTCATATTTTTTGCTCTTTGTTCTGCCAAAGATTTCACATTTTCCTAAACCGAAAGAATGATAAGTTCTACACAGATTAGAGACAGTTTTAGGCTGATAAAACCGCCAGACGATTGGTGCCACTTACAAGAGCTTCAGTTGCTGGAGTAGTAGCCCGGAAGAACACATTTGTCACCTCCATAGCCTGTTCTGGCATGTCAAGGCGCAACTTAAGCCCCATTTCAGCAAATGCAGACAAAAGAGCCACATGATCACCCTGAAACAACAAAACTTTCTGATAATCAGTTGTTTGAGTATTTGATGAATTCTGATTAACTACAAAATTAATGCTTAAAATGACCAAAAGACATGTTTGTATATAAAGTTTGTGAAATGGGGATAGAAGTCTGCAGATTATGTTTACTGAGATGTAAATATATATTTTTTATTATACCCTCGCATAATCATCTTTGCTGCATTTGTGTATGGAATTCATCGTCCAAAACATATTATTTACAAAATCAAAAACAGAATATGTTAAAACAAGGCAATTTTAAGTCACAATAATCGGACAATTACTTTCACCAAGTTAAGACTGTGCTATATGCCAAAAGTTCGCTACGCGTCATTTTTTGGAAAGAACTTTATACATTTGTTCTATTAAAAATATAGGAATGCGCAAACCTCTGCAGCAGCCAAAAACATTTTTGCTAAGGCATGTTTCACAGAGCTTGAAAGCAACTTCGTAAGCCCAAAATCGAGTAAAATCGGATGATGTGGAGGTTCTCTACTCACAAGAAAATTACCTGAGAAATCAAATAAAGATTGACCAATAAGTCAAACCAAATATGTTTGAAGTGAAGATCAAAAGAGAATCGAGGGTAGTGAGGGAAAAGAGAGTACCTGGATGAGGATCGCCATTAAAAAACCCATCAACATAAATTTGGTGTGCATATGCACGGGTAATTTCTTCAACAAGTTTTTGCTTGTCGACACCAAGTTCTTCCAGGGCACGAGAATCATTTAGACGTATTCCGTCCATATACTCTAGGATGAGGACTTTCTCGGTGGACTGCCAATGAAATAAAAAATATTAGCAGGTCATGTCATTTTTGGCACTAAACCGTACTCATGGTTATCCCAGTAACTTTTGCAATCAAGAAGTTGTTGTGGATTCATATCAAGTCATGGTTGACTTACACTCTGACCTGCTATATCACGCTATGGGGAGTTGACTAGTGACCCTAATTCCAGCTACGGATGCCCTTTACTCTAATTGATCACCTAGAGCTATTGCCGTTGCTATCTTTACATGTTTTCAACAATGATCACACGCATGTGCACTATATGTGTGATTTTATTTTATCTTTTGTGTTAATTGACCTGGAAATGAGGCTTAAATTTGAGCCAAAACAAATCAAAACTGCTTCAGCATTTCAGATTATTTGTCCTGGTCAGATTTGAAAAGGTAGAAACCAAAATCAGCCTTTCAGAAAAAGAAAATGGTTCAGAAGGTGATCGCAATTCATGCAGTCATAGCTGTTTTTGTTATTGATTGAAGGCTTTTTTACTAGAAGAGTAAATCATTACATTTCTAGCTTTTGCTTATTTTTGTCTAAATGTTTCCACGTAAAAACTCTATATATATGGAGACTCATAAATTGTAAGCAGATTTTGATGAGTGTGAATTGGCAGTCTCTATTTTCCTATAAAATCTTCATTTTCCTTATGAGATCTTTGATCGTGAGGGTGTGAAGTGTTCAGTTCTCTTTAAACTTGATTGATTAATTTCCCTTAAAAAACAGGACAGTGGGTTCTTATCAATTTGCATGGTTTTCACTAATTTGGATACATGTTTTTTAATTTTGAGTTTAAAGCTTCTGTCTAGAAGTTCATATCCGTCCAGCTCTTAATGTCACATCATTTGTCAATTAAAATTCAAAACCAACACCAGATAGCATGCCTTTTGCCTTTTGACTCATTCAACATTAAATTACAGTGTCTTGTCAACCAGACCCTAAATATCTCATACAAGATCATGCGAAGAATAGCAGAAACCATCAATTACACTTACTATCATTTCCACAGGTTTCGTTACTTCAGGAAGAAATGAAAATTCCAAAAGTAGGGGGGTGTTTAGACAATGCGGTACATAAAGAAGACTATAGCTATCAAATGCAGGTTCTCGTCGTTAGAGGATCAATATAATTCTATCACGGTAGATTTTCTCACCAATCTACACTAGAGAAGAACAAGCAGGCCTAGCCCCAAGACCAGTCCTAGGCACAGTCCGCCAAACAAATACCATTTGGGCCTGAATATAATTCCCAAAGTCTTATCCTTAGCCTGGTTAAACCTATATCCCAACAAAAACCCGAGCCTTAGGCCCTTATGGTTATGGAACAGCCTCAATGAATATAGTTTACCAATTTTAGTGATGCAATATTAAGTTGGTGCATACTGCAGCCTCAAGCTATTATAAAAAGGTGAGGAAGGATGATACCTGAATAACTTCTGGTATCAATACTTTCACCTTTTCAGGTCTTCTGTCAAGACATTCACTTTTGCAGCCTAGATTTCTAGAGACTTTTCTAGTGTTTTCTACAAGAACAACATTCATTAAGAAGAAAGACACTTAACAGCAGAAAAACAAGGACTACAGATAACCAAAGTAATTATCAATATCATACCAGCTTCATGGTTAAAATCTAGTTCTTTAGGTGCTTCCCTGCACCATTCATCTATCATAGGGTTGAAGTCATATTGGGGCTCAGCCCAAGCTATCCAGTCCACTATTGACTTTGCATTCTTTAAGTCCTGTAAAAGAAGTGATATCAGATTATTTAATATTGGGTGTTTGGTTTTGTGTTTTGGAACTGTTCTGCTTCTGATTTTCTATCTTAACAAATGAGTTTGATAATCTCCATCTAAAGTATTATGTAAGGGTGAAAAAGATTATCTGTTTATCCCTTCTATTAACCCAATTTGATTGATTTTTTATCTCATCTCACAAATCACAAAAGGTCTGACATTGTCCAGTCTTTTTGGTCATTTTATCTTTTAAGATATCTCATAGTCAAATTTTATGTCACCCGCTAGGAAAATAAATGAGGCTCCAGAATAAACTACCTCCAAGATTATAGTTTTGATGCCTTTATGCTGAACTTTAACAACCACTTCCCGCCCGTCACATAGAGTTGCACGGTGAACTTGAGCTATCTGCATGCATTATTGATTCCATAAAAATGCTTCAGAATGTTGATCATTAAACTAGATAGGTAGCAAAGTTACGATTAACTGTTGGTGTTGATCAAAGGAATTTATTTTGGTACAGGTAAGATGACAACTTTGACTACCAAATTTTACGGGTACTTTTGAACCCAGCCCATTGTACCCGTGGAACGATCTTGGTTGCTTGTGGCTGTATATGTAATTAGTAGTTAACTTTAAGCTGAGTAATATACAGTTACTAATTACTAATATAACTTGAATGACTATCAACTAACATAGAAGCTGAAGATCGAAAATTGTGTAGGTTTAGTGTAGAATTCAAATTTATATGACAATGTCGACTTTTTTTAGTTTAGTGTAGATTTCTTAACATGGTTCTAATTTATTGAACTCAAAGAACCTAAGTAAAATGCTCAGGCCGCCAAGCAAAACAAGCCGTTCAACATCAAAATAAGTACTCTCTGAAAAAGTATGTTAAACATTTCATTGCCAGTAAACTTAAAAAGGTTCTTACCGATGCTGTTGCTAAAGGTACACGGACAAAATTTGTGAATAGATTATCCATTGATTGACCCAACTGTTTCTCTATTGTTTCACAGACCTGATTGATGAAGAATATGCATTATGTATGAGTAAAAGAACTATTCAACCTGCACAAAATTACAAGGCAATATAACATGTTATAGATGATTTTCTATAAATAAACATACCTCTTCTAGACTGCGAGGAGGAAGAGAGTCCTGCAATTGCTTCAAAAGGCGTATATAGGCATCTGGAAGCACATCAGCACGAGTAGATAAATACTGCCCCATTTTCACCCACAGTCCTTCCAACTCCACAATTACCTTAAGAACACGTTTAGCATTCCGCTCATGAGCTCTCTCCCATAAACCATCCCGTTTTGATCTTTTCGTCAACTTCTCCCTCTGCTGCAACGCCTTCAATCACCAACACGAAAAACCAGTCCATATGTCAAGAAACAGAAGATATACAACTTCCAAGATCTTGATTCTCTCATTAAAAACATAAATGGTAAGAAAAATAAGCAAATTCAATTACCTTATAGTCCATATATATGAGAAATGCCAATGTAAAAACCTTCATCCGTCTCTTGTA
This sequence comes from Flaveria bidentis, assembly GCA_018326385.1. Taxonomy (NCBI): domain Eukaryota; kingdom Viridiplantae; phylum Streptophyta; class Magnoliopsida; order Asterales; family Asteraceae; genus Flaveria; species Flaveria bidentis. Next base: position 3,455 of record BJCM01206614.1, on the reverse strand, counting down.
GATGTTCCCCCAACCCATTGAATAAAGCTTAGCAAGTTCATTGAACAAAATAATAATTGTTGTGATCAGATAGTATGGAAGATGAAATAATCTCCGAACAAAAGCACCGGCGAGTTCTGGAATTCTCATATCTCCATATACATCATATAAAATCACCAAAACAAACATATCAATAACCTTTCAGTTAAACCACACACACAAATACACAATCAATTGCTCATAAATCCATACAATCACACCAACACGTACTCAAAAGTTCAAAACCTCATTAGTTCCTAATATCAGAGGTTTAGCAATCACAAAACTCCAATCACTCAATCAAAACATCATAATACTTTTAAATCCACACTCAGAATCGCAAAAATCAAACATGTAATTCCGTAAATCAACATATTGATCACTCAATCAACACTAAATCAAAATCACTAACATGTAATCACACACACAATGACACAAATACACAATATATTGCTCATATATCAATACAATCACACCAACACGACCTCAAAAGTAAATAAAAACCTCATAAGAACCTAAGATCAGAGGTTTTGAAATCACAAAACTCCAATCACTCAATCAAAACATCAATACATCAACACATCAAAACACGTATTAACTCACACTCGAATCGCAAAAATCAAACATGTAATTCCGCAAATCAACACATCGATCGCTCACTCAACACTACATCAAAATCACTAACCTATAACCATACACCACACATAAACTATCAAATCAACAGCAAAATTGAAGGATAATGTCATAATACGAAGATCAACGGTGCGAATGAACAGATACCTAAAACGCTACCGTCTCCGGTGAAACGACGACTGTAGATCCTTCGGAAGTTGAAGTGGCCTCCGGTGAAACGTTGTAGAGGACGTACGGCCGATTTGTGGGGAGGACACGTGTACGACGGAGAGTGTAGGTGCGTGTGCGTGAGGTTTGGGGACCGTACTAATGAATGGATTATTATTAGTGACGGTAGATGTGTTTTTTAGGATAGTGACGAGAGGATCGTCGTTGGTGATTTCGTCGCTAAAGATTAGTGTGGTGTTAATGTTATAAACGTATAATAAAGTGTGTGTGAATGTGTTTCACACGTTGAAATGTTGAATTGAAGCAAAAACAAGCCTAACTACCGATAGTTTGGAGGATTTTGGTCACAACTTTATACGCAGCGTTAGTTGACACGCTATGTTTATATACTGTGTTTAGGTGGACTACTCGTATCTACCTTCCGACTCTTTTTAAATGGGTTTTTTACGCTATTTTTTTGTTATGAAATTAAAATCAATACCGTGAGAATGAAACATGTTATTAAACGCTTATGTATCATTTGTGATTTGTCTACAAAGCCTTTGGGATCTTCCGACTCAATTACGCTCTACTCTTTTAGGGGTTGTTTGGCAACTTCTAAATGATTAAGTGTTGAACCAATAAGAGGTCTGAATCATTAAATGCTGAATCATTAAAATAATTGAACCATTAAGAGCTAGTATATAATTTAACTATTTAAAAACAAATGTCTGACTAATTTAGATAATATGTCTACCTCTTAATCATTCAGAGGTAAATCTCTTAACCATTCAGATATTTGTTCGTGAAACAAACAGTCTGAAGCATTAAGTGTTGAACCATTAAAATGTTGATTAAGATGCTGCCAAACAGCCCCTTAGTCTCCCATATTGCAAATGCATAAACGGATCTATGCGACCAACACCTTGTGAATTTATTTTATTTTATTTTGTAATATCATTTATGTCAGCTATAAACAAATTATATATCTATATCTATACTACTGTATAATACATAACCTTGTCTCTACATCACCGTTAACCACTTCATGTTGGAGCTCTTTCGTTTGCCCTTCCATGGAGACGATAGGGTTTTAAATACTAGGTTGGTTTTACTAGATTGTTTCCGTAATTAGATGAGTTGTAATTGGGAGCACACAAAGAGAAGCAAGTTCTTAATTTAAGGGTTGCTTATGAGTTTGTGATTATGGGTGTTTGGATTGGTGTCTGTTGAATGATAATATGATTCTGTATGAATAGTAATTATCATGAAATTGAGATCAGCTTACTAGGTAAGACTTTGTTGGGTTGCTTGAATAAATAACTCTATTTCTTTCAAAGTATTCATCTAGAGACTTTTTATCAACATTCATGTTTGGGTCTGTGTAATCTGGGTTTATTTAATGAATCACTGATGCACAATCACAACCAGCTTTTTCTTCCTTAGGTAATAATCCATTTAAACTTGTCATGCCAAATTTATTCATGTTAGAGCATGATGATTATTAGAACAGATCATAATGTTTATAACTTTGTATGCTTTATTGCTTAGTAGATTTTGATGCATGTGTTTTGTTTAGGAATCCGATCGCCTAAGGAATTTTTTATTGATTTATTTGGGATTTGGCTTCAAGTAAATTTATGATTCAGATTGAGTTAATTAGGTTTGATCATTGCTTTGTTAGTTGTTCCCATAGTCAAACAAAATAGGTTTTAAACATAAGATTCACATGAACTTTTGTTGCCAATTTACCTACCATAATTTTGTTGTTTGTATTTCTTGTTGTATACTTTAATAATGTCACCATGTTTTCTTGATTCAAAGTTGAAAATTACGTAACTGAAGAAGACAACAATTAGGGGAAAGTTGTGCTTATTCTGGGCTATATATACATTCATATATATATGGCTACTTCAAACAGGTATGTCTAGCATTCATTGTTTCATTAACTAGAATATATCCTACTAGCATGCATTTAAAACTATATATGTCTAGCATTCTTGATGATCATTATTCTATCCTCACCAAAAATGAGGTCAAAGTTTCAATAGGTGAAAAGGATTTCATGTTCACCCTCATTGCTAGATGGTCTCGCCATTATGCTCGAACCAGGTTTGATAATAAGACGATTGCAGCTGACATATGGATCAAAACAACAAGCTATTGTTACTCAATTAATTAGTTTAACTATTGTTGTAACATCCGTCATTTTTCCAAATTAAAACACGAACCAGAACTCATTTTGAGCTTCCATTATTAATTTACTTAATAAATGGATCAAATACATTAAATATGTAATAAACTTATTGATTGATAAATAATTCATTTTCATAAAATTATAAAAATTTATACTTAGACTAGTTCAAAGTCTCCCGGACAACTTTCATTTAGAAAACAATTTTATGAAAAGATCTTTAAATAGGTCAAACAAGCAGCACAAGACAGAAGGTGTTGAAATGCGCACTCATCTTGTGAAGGCTATTGTTGAGTCGTCCGATTGAGTTTGAAGACGTATAAATTGTCGTTGAAAAGGTAATTCAATGAAATTAACATTTGAGTCTGAGTATACCCAAATTTAGTTTTTTATGATCAAGTTATGATCGGTTGAAGTAAGATAATATTCTGCCAGAATTGTAGTAAGACACTTATGTGCACTT